>PGTU02005775.1:0-25464 GCA_002896215.2 Cicer echinospermum
TTATTATTATTATTATTATTATTGTGTAGGAAAATTCTCTAGTTTTAAAAGTAAAATTGTGATATGCGATTTATTTTCTTAACAGTTATCTTGATTTTCTTATGACATTGATATAAAAATCTATTTTAATTAGATAAAATGTTTATCTATGTCAAAAATTAATTTTCATTCGGTAAAAGTCGTTATAAAGATAAAATTGTGTTTTAATCAATAGAAGTAGTTATTGGCTAAAAACTCAATTTTTATTTGGTTAAAATTTTATGTTGTGATAGTTTGTGTGTTGAAGAAATTTTTAGAAACTTTATTTTTGTTAAAAATAACAATATTTCTAGATATAATAAATGGGTTGAAAGTTGTCGTTATAATTATTTTTTGGAATGTTAAAGTTGTGATTTTTATGAGAGGATTGTGTGAATGTTGTGTTGATTTACAAAATAAAAATAATTTTATGATAGAGTTGTTAATTTATTTTGTAATAATTAAAATGAATTTTGTGTTGAAGTGTCGTTAACTTTTTTTTGTTAATTTTTTGGAAGTGAACTAATTAAGTCTTAGGGATCCTTGATGCTTGTTCTATTAGAATTTTGGTCCAAAAGAAATATTTGAAAAAATACATTTTTCTTTATTTTATTGGATTTGCAATGATGCACTAAATATAGACTCAAAATCTCTTTTTATTCTTACTTGTTTGTATGTTTGTTAATTTGAGAGAATTTGTATCTTTTAAAAATATAAAGAAATGGGATGTCCTAAAACCTTAATTTAACGCCAAACCTTGAATAGGAATTAAGGATAAGATAAGTTTTAACACTAATTGAGTAGTAAATTAATTTGTGAAGGTGTAACGTTTTTGGAGCCAAGACCACTACATATGAACCTTAATAACAACACTCATAACGGTAACGGCATCACTCCATTCATTTTCCTACTCGAATTATATGTCATATAAATGCACTGTGATGTTATGTATTGGTTATGTTTTTGTGTTAACTTCAAAATAAATCAATGTTATATGATACGTCATTATAATGGTTGTGTTTGACATGTTCAAATAGTAGAAAATAAACATATATGATATGTTTTTATAATAGTTGTGTTTGATATGTTGTGATTATTCGAGGTGATGACTTTGTGTCTAAACCAGTTTGGTTTAGGACAAAGTTGAATCGTTTTGGACGCTCAAGTTGAGTGATTTATTTTGTTACTAAGGTGATGACATTTATGCATGCAATTGGTGGCCTGGACCTAGTCGCGAGTACGTGACGATAGTTTCTTGCAAAGGCAACATGATTCAGAAAAATACTCAACGGTGAGGTACTGAACATGAAACCCTGTAGAGAATTTGTCCAATGGTGGGACAACTCCAACGGTGGTATATTGTGCAATAGTGGGACTATTTACTCTACATGGTGGTGATATTCCAAAATCATACATTGACATATAGTATAACAAATAGGATTTGTGCACTTTTGTTGATTTGTATCTTTGGTGCTTTGTGATTTAACTGTTAAATGAAGTAAATGATTATTTTATATTTGCTATAACAACTATATTGCATGCTTATTTGCTCTGTGGAGATGACCTTACATTTGACAGGACGTCACATATAGTGTTACTTGAGCGAATAATGTCGCAGACAACCTAGTAGGAGAAACGCGATGAAGTACAATACCATGCCGTTGGAGGCCTGGAGATACTTTTGTATGTGTGAGACTTTTTGGGGCGTGAGTTTCGACAAGCGTCCTAAGTTATGACCAACTTAGATTATATGTTGGGTAGTAAAACACCAAGTGCTGGCTTAGAGTTTCTTTGATTTAACATATTAACTTATTTTGTAATGCGAATACTCTGATTCATTATTTTTGAAATAGAATTGAAAAGAGTTATTAGTTGATTTTAAAGTAAAAAGTTAGGGAAAACATGAAAATGAAATAATCGTGATATAATTTTATATATATTTTTATCGAGTTGTTAGCATTTATTTTTTTTAAAAGGAAGAAAATGATGTTCATGTAGAAAACATGTTTTATGTGTTTGTTGGTTTGGTAGAGTAAAAATTTTCAGTATTTTATAAATTAAAATTATGTTTTTTTAGTAATTTTTTTGTATAATAGAATTCCAAAAAAATAATATTATTACACTTCAGAAATTTAAAAACAGAAAATAGATAACAAATAAATATGATTCAAATTTTCATAAATATAGAGCTAAAAAATATCCAACTTTAAAGAGTTGGTACAACTTTTCACTTTGCTTATTGCTATAAAGTTTTTGTTGTTGTACTTCTAGCTTACTTCGTGGTATGCTTGACCCATATGGTAGAATTATGGAATCCTGTGGATAAATAAAAATAACCATAAGATGGGTTTGTAATAAAAAAAAGAGTCATCATTTTAAGTCTTTCTATATAGAAAATAATTATTAAATATTAACAATTGTTTTAAAAAAATGTATATGATTTTGTGTTATTTAGCAAGAAAAGAGAAAGGCAAACTTACGTGTTGCAGTCAATGTTAGGATCCAACGGTAAAGAAAGACTAATGTTACAAAGTTGTGGGAGTTGTTTTTGTTTTGTCCGAAGTTAACGCCAAATTTCATTGAAGCTCCTTTGAGACATTCACGAAACATCACGTCGAACCTTGAGTGGTGTCCGCCTGTTTGATTTAAAGTTTTGTGCTCCTCACAACAGGAAAGTAGATGGTGTTGGTTGGCCTAATCCTGTCAAAAAGGGTACACATGCACCAATAAACAACAATAAGCTCAGAGCAACTCTGATGTCATCATTTGACGTGATCCAATGTGTCACAAGCTTCAAGCCTAAAACCATTACAAGCGTTAAAAAAGCAATTAATCTTCTTCCCCGTCATTCTTAATTTACTAATTTGTATACACTATTACACCTTTAGTTTTATAAAGTTTTAAGATGATCAACCACTACAAGCATCCCTTAATTTATAGGAACGATAGTTTACCATTTATGGTAACACATAAGTGTCTATTTCATTTTTATTTATTAAAAAATCAAATCTCATTAGAGTCTTCATTTTTTATTTTCTTTTGAATATTAATTATTATCTTAAATATGCATAAATTATATCTGTTAATGACTAAGGCAATAATTTCTATGAATTAATACTCTGTAGGAATTATTACTTTTATGGTAAAAATTATTAACAATTAAAAATTTATCTTAAATGAAATAATACTTATTAGAACTAATTTAACATCATCTAAATACGAAAGTAAATAATCAAAAATGTGCACTAAATTTATTAATAATAATAGTAATATTAAAATAATAGTAATAATTGAATACATAGGATAAATTTACTAAAAACAAAAATATGTACCAAATAAAATTATAAAATTAATTTATCCAAAGAAATCATACAATTAAATTAAATTATTCAATCTATCAATTTAACACTACATAAAATTGCATTAATTTTCTCAGACAATCGTTCAAAAAGTTTGACTATTATCTTAAGAAAAATTTACCCTGTCCGCCCATATCTATATCTATACCCCCAAAATTTTATGAAAATGCCAATTATACCTTTTTTTATAATTTTTTTTTTACTATTTTATCGATTTTAAGTTAGTTTTTTTTAATCATTTTATCCTTTTCGGCAGATAAAAGTTTTACGGTAACTTTCGGAAAACTTTTTTGAAGAATTCCGGTACACACATTACTTTCTGAAAATGTTCTCAAGTTTTCCGGAACAGAAAATTTTTACAAAAAGACTTTATTGGATAGATTTCCGTTTTCTGAAGACTTTCTAAAAAAGACTCGGTACAAACACATTTTTAAATAATAAAACCATAAATAATTATAATAATAATTAATACACCATTAATAATAATTACACTAGAAATAATATATCAAAAAATGATAAATACACCGTAATATTTAATAAGTAATACAACACAATTAGAATTAATACACCTATAATCATCGCGGTTGTCTGAAATATTAAGCCTCAAGTTTCCCAGAACAAGCCTCTGGTTACCGGGAGAATCAAAAAAAGTTTCCAGAATAGGTTATTGCCAAGAACTTCAAAAATGTTTTCCGGAAGAGGCTTCATACCGGGAGGAACTTCAAAATGTTTCGGAAGACGGCTCCGTAACGGAAACTTCAAACAGTTTTCGAAGTAATCTTGTACCGGGAAAACTTGTATTCAAGTTCTCCGGGTTTGAAAAAAAAACTCGAAATTTTGATTCTGGAAAACTTGAAATAAAAAATGGTAATCTTTTTTGAAGTTATTATTAACGAGGGTAGGTAAAAACTAATTTCATTTCTGATTTGGGGGTATTAGGTATAATTAAGGGGTATGGGGTAAAAATAAAATTTATCTTAAATAGAACAAAAATCTTTATGCATACACAAAGGTAAATATTGATGACGGTTGTTTTGATGACGGTCATGGCCTATGGTCCTGGCTATTTCTATGCCCTGACTGGTAATAAAAATGTTATTCAAGTTTTTTAATAGCCTAAGTAATTTAATCGATCAGACTCAGACTTACAAAAAAAAAATCTATTAGACGTGATAGACCAACCTATTTATATATATAATATTATTGATTCACATTTTTACTTTTTATAATTTTTTTATGAATATTAGTATTTGTTATTTTAAATTTGCTAATTATGAGGTCATTTTGTTTGTTTTAAATTTGTTATTTTAATAATATCAATATTTCAGAAAATATATAAATTTTTCTCTAAGTCCACATCCAATAAGAAAAAATAGAAAAAGAAATTGTCGGCCTAATTCTAAATTATATTTCGCTATTTGATTTAAATATTAATTTTAGTTATCTAATAAGTTACACGTGATAGATATCAGTAATGATATAATAAGAAAAAATAGAAAAACAAATTGTTAACCTAATTCTAAATTAGATCTCTCTATTAGATTTAAATATTAATTTTAGTTATCTAATAAGTGACATGTGATAGATATTATAGATTTCATTAAAATATTTTTTTTCCAGTAATGATACAATGTTATATTCAGTTTGAAGATATTTATGGAGAAATAACCGTTATCCATAATAATTGAGGACCAATGAGTGTCGAATAATTGATATTTATTATATTGTAATTGGTAACTTATGACACATGAATAGTTCCACAAAATATTATATGAAAATAATGTAATAAAGTTTGTGCTAAAAATAATTTGCAATAAGAAAGAGTCAGAGTGTTTATTAGATGTGGCAATATTTGAATGAGGTGGCACAATATTTTGAATTGTAGGAGTCTATTTTAAAATAAATAATAGATAATAGATAATAGATTTATGGAGAAATAACTGTTATCAATAATAATTGAAGAGCTGTCAAATAATTGATATTGATTATATTGTAATTTGTAACTTATGGCACATGAATAGTTCTACAAAATATTATATGAAATAATTCCAATAAAATTTGTGCTAAAAATAAATTCCGATAAGAAAGAGGAAGAGTGTTTGTTAGATGTGCCACATCAATTTTTTTTGACGTGGTAATATTAGAATGAGGTGACATAATATTTTGAATTGTCGGAGTCTATTTTAATATATATAATAGATTATTATTATTGTTAATTTGTAAACGTATGGCAAATGAATAGGGTTCACAAAATTATATGAAAAACAAGTAATTAAAATTTTTGCTAACAAATTATTATTGCAATAAGAAAGAGGCAAGAGTGTTTCATTAGACTGTGCCACATAAATTTTCTTTATGTGCCACAATATGGAATGAGTGCACCATATTTTGAATTGGTAGGGTCTATTTGTGTGTTATTATTATTATTATTATATATATATTATTATATTATTATTATTATTATTATTATATTAATATTATTATTATTATTATTATTATTTTATTATTATTATTATTATAATGACTATATTGAATCAATATAATTTTTGAAAAATGATATATTGTGTATGACATGATGTATTTAATTTGACTGAATATTTTGCTAAGTATTTGAAAAAAAAATACTTATATAATAACATTAATACTAGAAAAGAAAGAAGACGTTAAAAACAAAATTACTTTAATTTGGGAGTGAATATTTAGGGTCTTAATGGGCTTAGGTTAAATTCCCTAACTCTAGTGATAGAAGAAGAAAAAAACCGACGTCTCCCATTCTCAATATGAATACTCATAGCAACCTATATGCAAGAAAGAAAGAAAAAGAAAAGGTTTGGGAGAGAAAAAGGAAGAAATTAAAGAAAACCTCAAAAGGAGTTAGTGAATCATCCCCTCAAGTAAGAACTCTTTAATTACAATGATATTTACTGTGTCTAACCATTTTTCATTGTTAGTAGAACAAAATCCTTTCTTGATCTTCTGTAGAAAATAAATTGATTTTTATGGTAAAATTGTAATTGTTGTCACTAGTAGAAAAAATTGATTTTAGTAAATGGCGTTGTGATGATGGATAATTTTGAAAATGGTGTTTTGATATTATTATTATTATTATTATTATTATTATTATTATTATTATTATTGTGTAGGAAAATTCTTTAGTTTTAAAAGTAAAATTGTGATATGCGATTTATTTTCTTAGCAGTGATCTTGATTTTCTTATGACATTGATATAAAAATCTATTTTAATTAGAGAAAATGTTTATCTATGTCAAAAATTAATTTTCATTCGGTAAAGGTCGTTATAAAGATAAAATTGTGTTTTAATCAATAGAAGTAGTTATTGGCTAAAAACTCAATTTTTATTTGGTTAAAATTTTATGTTGTGATAGTTTGTGTGTTGAAGAAATGTTTAGAAACTTTATTTATGTTAAAAATAACAATATTTCCAGATATAATAAATGGGTGGAAAGTTGTCGTTATAATTATTTTTTGGAATGTTATAGTTGTGATTTTTATGAGAGGATTGTGTGAATGTTGTGTTGATTTACAAAATAAAAATAATTTTATAATAGAGTTGTTAATTTATTTTGTAGTAATTAAAATGAATTTTGTGTTGAAGTGGTCGTAACTTTTTTTTGTTAATTTCTGAAGTGACTAATGAAGTCTAGGGATCTGAATGCTTGTTTCTATTAGAATTTTTGGTCCAAAAGAAATATTTGAAAAACTGACATTTTTCTTATTTTTATTGGATTTGCAATTATGCACTAAATATAGACTCAAAATCTCTTTATGTTACTTGTTTGTATGCTTGCTAATTTGAGAGAATGTGTATCTTTTAAAATATTATAAAGAAATGGCATGTCCTAAAACCTTAGTTAACGTTCAAACCTTGAATAGGAATTAAGGATAAGATAAGTTTTTACACCAATTGAGTAGTAAATTAATTTGTGAAGGTGGAAACGTTTTTTGAGCCAAGACCGCTACATATGAACCTTAATAAGGACACTCATAACGGTAAGGGCATCACTCCATTTCGCTTTCCTAATCGCATTATATGCATATAAATGCACTGTGATGTTATGTACTTGTTATGTTGGTGGTTAACTTCAATTAAATAAATGTTATATGATACGTCGTTATAATGGTTGTTTTTGACATGTTCAAATAGTAGAAAATAAACATATATGATATGTTGTCATAATAGTTGTGTTTGATATGTGTTTATTCGAGGTGATGACATTGTGTCTAAACGAGTTTGGTTTAGGACAAGGTTGAATCGTTTTGGACGCTCTGGTTGAGTGATCTATTTTGTTACTAAGGTGATGACATTTATGCATGCAATTGGTGGTCTGGACCTAGTCGCGAATACGTGTCGATAGTTTCTGGCAAAGGCAACATGTTTCAGAAAATACTCAACGGTGGGTTACTGAACACGAAAGCTTGTAGAGCATTTGTCCAATGGTGGGACATCTCCAACTGTGGTATATTGTGCAATAGTGGGACTATTTACTCTACATGGTGGTGATATTCCAAAATCATACTTTGACATATAATTTAACAAATAGGATTTGTGCACTTTTGTTGATTTGTGTCTTTGGTGCTTTGTGATTTTAACTGTTAAATGAAGTAAATGATTGATTTATATTTTTGCTATAACAACTATATATGCATGCTTATTTGCTCTGTGTTTGTTATTTGGAGATGACCCTTACATTTGACAGGACGTCACATATAGTGTTACTTGAGCCAAAAATTACGCAGACCATCCTAGTAGGAGAAACGCGATGAAGTACAATATCATGTCGTTGGAGGCTTTGAAATACTTTTGTACTGGTGTTAGACTTTTTGGGTGAGTTTTCCACAAGCGTCCTAAGTTATGACCAACTAGGATTTATTTTTGGGTAGTAAAACACCAAGTGTTTTGGCTTTAGGAGTTTCGTTTGTTTAACATATTAACTTTATTTTGTAATTGCGAATACTCTGATTCATTATTTTTGAAATACAATTGAAAAATTTATTAGTTGATTTTAAATTAAACTAGTTAGGGAAAACTATGAAATTGAAATAATCATGATGAAATTTTAGATATATTTTTATCGAGTTGTTAGCATTTATTTTTTTAAAAAAAAAAGGAAGAAAATGATGTTTATTTAGAAAACATGTTTTATGTGTTTGTTGGTTTGGTAGAGTAAAACGATTCAGTATTTTATAAATTAAAATTATATTTTATTTAGTAATTGTTTTGAATAATAGAATTCCAAAAAAATAATATTACACTTCAGAAATCTAAAAACAGAAAATAGATAACAAATAAATCTGATTTAAATTTTCATAAATATAGAGCTAAAAATTATCCAACTTTAAAGAGTTGGTACAACTTTTCACTTTGCTTATTGCTATAAAGTTTTTGTTGTAGTACTTCTAGCTTACTCCGTGGTATGCTTGACCCATATGGTAGAATTATGGAATCCTGTGGATAAATAAAAATAACAATAAGATGGGTTTGTAATAAAAAAAAAGTCATCATTTTAAGTCTTTCTATACAGAAAATAATTATTAAATATTAACAATTATTTTAAAAAAAAACGTATACGATTTTGTGTGATTTAGCAAGAAAAGAGAAAGGCAAACTTACGTGTTGCAGTCAATGCTAGGATCAAACGTAAAAGAAAGACTAATGTTACAAAGTTGTGGGAGTTGTTTTGTTTTGTCCGAGTTAACGCCAAATTTCAATGAAGCTCCTTTGTGACATTCACAAACATCACGACGAACCTGAGTGGTGTCTGCATTTTGATATAAATTTTGTGTTCCTTCACAACAGAAAATTTTATCGGAAAATTTTATCGGATAGATTTCCGGTACATAAGGTGTTTCTAGAAAACTTTCTAAAAAAGACTTCGGGTACACACAATTTTTAAAATAATAATATACCATAAATAATTAATAATTAATACACCATTAAATAATGAATACACTATAAATAATATATCATAAATAATGAATACATCGTAATAATTAATAATTAATACAACATAACTAATAATTAATACACCATAAATCGTCGTCGTTGTCGGAAATATTAAGCCTCAAGTTTCCCAGAACAACCCTCGGTAAGAGCCTTCTATTCTGGAGAACTTCAAAAAAATGTTTTCCGGAAGAGGCTTCTGTAACGGAGAATTTCAAAAAAGTTTTCCGGAGTATATCTTTGTACCGGAAAACTTGTATTCAAGTTCTCCGGAAGTTTAGAAAAAAAACTCAGTCTTGAGTTCTTGAAAACTTGAAATAAAAAATGGTAAATTTTTGAAGTTTTATTATTTAAACAAGGGTAAAAACGTCATTTCATTCATGATTTGGGGGTATAGATATAATTAAGGGGGTGTGGGGTAAAATTTTCTTATCTTAAATAGAACAAAAAAATCTTTATGCTAAATATTGATGATGCTTGTTTTGATGATGGTCAGGGCCTATGGTGTGACATATTTATGCTCTGACTTGTTTTATAAAAAGGTTAGATTCAGTCTGTTTTAAAAGCCTATTAATTTAAATATATCAGAGAGACTTACAAAAAAAAAATCTATTAGACGTGATAGACCAACCTATATATATATATATATATATATATATATATATATATATATTATATATATATATATATATATATATATATTATACATTATTATTTATTCACATTTTTATTTTTTATTATTTTTTTATGAATATTAGTATTTGTTATTTTAATAATGTCAATATTTTAGAAAATATATAAATTTATCTCTAAGTCCATATTAGTACTGGTATAATAAGAAAAAATAGAAAAACAAATTGTCGGCCTAATTCTAAATTATATTTCTCTATTTGATTTAAATATTAATTTTAGTTATCTAATAAGTGACATGTGATAGATATCAAAATGATATAATAAGAAAAAATAGAAAAACAAGTTGTTGGCCTAATTCTAAATTAGATCTCTCTATTTGATTTAAATATTAATTTTAGTTACCTAATAAGTGACATGTGATAGATAATATAGATTTCATTAAACTATTTTTTTTATCCAATAATGATACAATGTTATATTCATTTTGAAGATATTTATGGAGAAATAACCATTATCAATAATAATTGAGGACCAATGAGTGTCGAATAATTGATATTTATTATATTGTAATTTGTAACTTATGACACATGAATAGTTCCACAAAATATTATATGAAAATAATGTAATAAAATTTGTGCTAAAAATAAATTGCAATAAGAAAGAGGAAAAGTGTTTGTTAGATGTGACACATCATTTTTTTTTATGTGACAATATTTGAATGAGGTGGCACAATATTTTGAATTGTAGGAGCCTATTTTAATATGAATAATAGATAATAGATTTATGGAGAAATAACCGTTATCAATAATAATTGAGGAGCAAGTGTCAAATAATTGATATTGATTATATTGTAATTTGTAACTTATGGCACATGAATAGTTCCACAAAATATTATATGAAAATAATGTAATAAAATTTGTGCTAAAAATAAATTGCAATAAGAAAGGGGAAGAGTGTTTGTTAGATGTGTCACGTCAGATTTTTTTTTATGTGGTAATATTAGAATGAGTTGGCACAATATTTTGAATTGTAGGAGTCTATTTTAATATATATAATAGATTTATTATATTGTAATTTGTAACTTATGACACATGAATAGTTCCACAAAATATTATATGAAAAATATATAATAAAATTTGTGCTAAAAATAAACTGCAATAAGAAAGAGGAAGAGTGTTTGTTAGATGTGCCACATCAGATTTTTTTTATGTGGCAATATTTGAATGAGGTGGCACAATATTGCTGAATTGTACGAGTCTATTTGTTGTTGTTGTTATTATTATTATTATTATTATTATTATTATTATATTATTATTATTATTATTATTATTATTATTATTATTATTATTATTATTATATTTTTTATTCAATTATTATTTTTGAAAAATATATATGTGTATGACATGATGTATTTAATTTGACTGAATATTTTGCTATGTATTTGAAAAAAAAAAATACTTATAATAATAACAATAATACTAGAAAAGAAAGAAGCCGTTAAAAACAAAATTACTTTAATTTTGGAGTGAATATTTAGGGTCTTAATGGACTTTGGTTAAATTCCCTAACTCTAGTGATAGAAGAAGAAAAAAAAAACCGACATCTCCCATTCTCAATTTGAATACTCATAGCAACCTATCTGCAAGAAAGAAAGAAAAAGAAAAGGTTTGGGAGAGAAAAAGGAAGAAATTAAAGAAAACCTCAAAATGAGTTAGTGAATCATCCCCTCAAGTAAGAACTCTTTAATTACAATCATATTTACTGTGTCTACCCATTTTTCATTGTTAGTAGTGTAACACCCTAATTTATTGTTATACCTTAATTTATTATTATTATTATTATTATTATTATAAATTAGTGATATTTTCTTATACATGTGTTTGTTGTAGTGTAATAATTTTTTACGTGATTGTCTTTTGTTGTATTTAAATAAAAATCTGTGATAATTGTTATTAAGTCTATTTATTTTATTTAATAATAATAATAATAATAATAATAATATAATAATAATAATAATTATCTATTTTTGATTGCTATTATTTAGTCTCATATTTTTATAATGTTGTTATCTAAATCTTTATTATTTAAATTATTTTATTTAAGTATAAATATAAAATAACTATATTATTATTATGAAATGATAATAATGATGATGATACCGTTCATAAATATAATCTCCATATAATAGCCTAATAATTTCTATTAATAGTCTAAGTAATAAATTAAATTTGCCGTAAATGGAATTAATGACCTCAATTATTCTGAATTGTGTGATACTATATGTAACCTAATGTCGAAGTGCGCAATTAGCAAAACACATAACTTCTCACGCACATCCTCATAGAATGGGTGCTTAACTTTTAGGTTGTATATTTTGGTATCTATACAATTTTCTGTCGTATATTTTTTTTATTAATATTTCATTTTATGAATTTGTCCGAACTCTAAAGATTATGGTAGGATTAACACGTTGGGTTATGAAATTATTGATTCTGCTATATTTATCGATATACAAATTTGAGAGCCTTGAATCAAATATTCAATCTAGGACTTGATAATTGTATTAATATTGTGCATAATTTTCCTTATGTTTTTTAATTATTATTATGATCATGTATTATTTTATTATATATTTGATTTATATGCTTTATAATTATAATCTTAGGTATATCAGAGAGTCTAATTTGTGTTAATCTAGATACTTTTTGTTTATTTAATTATAATTCATGTTTTAATAGCATGCATAGACAGTAAGGAAACATTGCTAATTGCATTGATATACTATCTATTTTTAATATCAAAATCATCTATATCGTAACTGTTTAACATGTATAACTTTATTTTCTTTTAATATTAATAATAATAATAATTAATAATAATAATAATAATGGAACCTTAATAATAATATGATATGGAACCTTAGTTACTCCATATGCCATATATTACCACAACATCTGGTGATAGGTTAGAATAGAAAGAACCTAGTGTAACATAGCTGCCTTATTCAGCCTTAGTTCCAGCTACTTATTTCTTCACTTGTTCTAACAACAAAAACAACCATCAGCTTGTTTTATAACGACAATACACACATCATACAAGTACACTAGAGCAGTTATATTGTTCTAATCTCATCAATTGATACAATTTGGTTTGAATAAAAGAGAGAGATTTCCTAATTCCATTAATTTATATACTTTCCCATTTTCATCAATTACATCAATACAGACATGTGTTCTTTTTTATTTTAATTTTTTTGTGTATGATAATCTGCCTTATTAAATTATGTTTTTTTTTTTGGAATACTAATTAATGAAAGTTGTGTTTATTAGTTTTGGAGAACCTTAAATACATGGTTGTAACAATAAAATGACGATTGTAGTATGTAAATAATATTATTATTGTACTTGTTGGATGTTGTCCAACTACGATATACTATATAAAATTATTATTTATATTATCAAATTATATCTTCAATAGTTCTAATATTATACTTTTATATTCATTTATACGGATTATAGTAATATTGATATGTGTTATTTTTATTTTTGTGCAATGATAGAGTTATATGATTGAAGTATATTAATGTTGAGCAGATATTTCGACAAAACGTTTTACATCTAAAATACTCCATTTTTATTTTAAGTTATAATTAAAAATTGTTACAATACTCATCATTTTAAATAAATGTAAGCACTATTAGTTTCATTACGTAGGATTTATTGTTTACTTATTTTAACACCCAAACTATAGATATATGCCATATTATTTAGTTATTAAATATTGATTCATTTATTTTAAATTAAAATTGGACATTTGTTTTATGTTGGTATACAAATAATGTAATGTTTGATGATATTAAATTAGTATTTTAGTTATATTATAAGTAGCAATAATTATTTATTTAATTTTAATAAATGATTTTATATATCTGTTGGAGGAAGTAATTAATTTTATTGTTATTGTGTTGATTTACTTGCTTTCGCGGAATGTTAGAGAGGTGGTTGGCGAAGACGCCGACACATTAAATCAGTGGATTGACTTCATTGGGAAAAATCTTCAGCTAAGGTAAGGTGTGAGATGAAGTTGATTTATGAGTAAAAATAACGTGAGAATGAACGGGTATATTGAAATTCCCAGATGTTCATCCAGGGCTTACTACGTACGGTTGAGCCATATTGAGTAATAATAATTATTTAATAATATATGAATGGTAATAGTGAGGATAAAAGATAATTTAGAAACCATAGAATTATGTGAATTAATTTATATTAAGATTGCGTTTATTTGATTTTATGAGACTGTATACTAATTATTATTGTATGAATATATGTACTTGAGTGTTCTTATTACTCTGATTGACTTGTGATATTACTTGAATGTGCACTTAATTGATTCCTTACTATGTGATTGATAAAGCTGATTGTGCATGGTGAGTAGTGTAAATCAAATATCTGGATTTATATTATGATTGAATGTTAAAGATATATATGATGAATGTTGTACAGTCAAACTTGAAACGTATTGAGTGTGATGATCGAGTAAGTCTGAAGATGTGTTATAAGATTTTGGAGTTAGGATATTATTGTCATCAATAGGGAGGTGAACAAACATGTGATTCAGGAAGTACAACTGAATGAGCCCTGTCGTGAGGGCTACCAGTCGAACTGTAAGGTAAGACTGGTAACCTTGGGGGTACCTCTAAGGGGAATTCCTAAGTGGATTAGTGGGTTATTCCTAGGTGGGAGCTACCGTACAAACACAAGAGTACCCCGACCGATGCGATATATGTGTCTCGGGTGAGTTGTGGATCTATGATGACTTGGTCCATTCATGAATGTCCGTCCACTCTTGTAGAGGCATGTATCAGGCCTCCTAATCAGTACTCAGAGTAGAATGACCGGAATGATGAAGAAGTATAGAGTATAAGACATGCATAGCATTTTCATCCTGCGACTGCTCTATGTGATGATTTAGATTAACCCTTTGATTATATCATCTTGAAGTGTTTCTTGTACACACCCCGTTTTCAAAGCTAGAGGGTATATTTTTTTTTTTAAAAGGAATTAAAATAAAACAGAGAATTAAATCATGAAATGCTTTGGTGCATAAATATATGAGTCATTATAATTCACGAAGCAGCGGAAAAGTTTCTACCAATTATAAATCCAAAACATTTACCCACACAACAACAAATGGTACATGGAACCATTCAAATTAAGAAGTCAAAACTGACAATCATTAGTATAATACAGTTTTCAAGTAAAAAATTATCATCTCAATCAAAAAGAAGACACCTAGTCCCTTACATCATCCTAACATGATCATGCTACCAAAAAGCTATACACCCTGAGTGATTCTCACGCGCCGTGAGATCCTCTTAACTGTAACTGCGTCAAGCGTTCCCATCTCATTACCGTCCGTAGGTACGAACGGTAGGACCCGTCCTGACTCTATCTGAGGGCCAAAGCCCAGGTTTCCACAATAATTGAAGGGTCACTAACCGGAAAATAACCAGTTAACACATAGCAATTAAGTTTTTTCAATTGCTCAAAAGACTTTTCAACTAAGCATGAACCTTAACAGATTTTCCAATATGCGAAGAGTTCAATACAATATTTGCCAATTAAAATGAAAGCAACATGAGGTTCTCAATCCCTAATTATAACATAACAAATCAAGACATGGATAGATTCATGAGCAATCAATCATAGCAACTAAACTGAGGATTTTCACTGAGCCAATCGATTAGGCATCGATTGGGGTGGAGGATTTTGATGAAAACAGAACCTGGGCTTAATTTCAAATCGATTGGCGCAATCGATTTCATAAATATTTTCGAAAACTGTGTACAAAAAGTGATTGGCTAATCGATTTTGTCAATTCTGGCAAGTCCCTGTTTACCCATCCAATCGATTGGGAAATCGATTTCCTGATCATTTTTCAAAAATTTATGAATTAACTCAAGTCATTCAACAAGTCCACAGACCTAGCACTTAGCAATTCCTACGCGATACCACTGCAATGGAATTCGAAACCATCATACTTACACACACTAACTTAACACATAACATTAGCACTTTCAACGCGTTACCCACGATAAATCGAAATTCAAAACACTCAAAACATAGACTCGTATCAAACACGACTCGCGTGCCCAAGCACCTTAATGCAATGCGTATGATGCAAAAATGGCATGGACTCGGAATTCCAACCAAAACCTCCTCGAAGGGCGTAAATCATAATTGTACCGCCTATCACAGGCCGAAGTACCAATTACCGAGGTGCCACCTATCACGGTCTGCACGATTTACTAAAAGGCGTTAAACCATAAACGTACTCCTATCACGGTGCTCCGTATGTTTACGAGGTGCCACCTATCAACGGGTTGCACGGTTACTAAAACAACGTAAATTGAAATGTACCGCCTATCAAGGCCCAAAGTACTATTTACCAAGGTGCCACCTATCACGGTGTGACACAATTACAAAAAAACGAAAACCATAAACGTTACTGCTATCACAGGCCCGTATCGTTTATCGAGGTGCCACCTATCACGGGTCTGCACGGTTTTTCAACAACGTAAATCATAATGTACCGCCATCACAGGCCAAAAGTAACTATTTATCAATGGTGCCTACATATCCGGGTCTGCAACTATTTACAAAGGATGAAAATGCATGAACTATACCGACTCCATTTCACAACAAACTCAAGCAAATGCAGATATAAAAGATTACCCCATTTTTTAATATCCATTTAACGTTAAACGGTTCTCACAACAACACATTAAGCAAACAGACATATTAAGAGGATTCCGCCATTCTTAATACTCTTTTGTACTAACTGAATTTTCAAAACAAACATTAAGCAAATCAAGCATTAAGAGATTCCCCATTCTTAATGTCATTTAACTCAACAATCTTTCAAAAACAACATTAGGTAAACCGAGATATTAAAAGATCCTCCATTTCTAATACTCGTTAACTCTATCTGGTTTTCAAATTCCGCAGAAACAACTCAAGACATATTCTCACATTCAAATTCCATTAATTCACACCAAACCCATCAATCAACAACCATCAAGTATGAACACGCAAGACCGACGAACAAAATCAACGCACATAACACCAAAATACATCAATTTCATTTACTCATAATCTACACAATGATTCAAATTTATTTACACGAAACATTCAATCAATATAACCAAAACCTAACTCTAAGATCTTACCCATAACGCATTAGATTCCGTTTTCCCAATCGATACATTAAACCCTAACAAATTCCTTCCCACAACAACCACAGATAGTCCGCTTAAATGCAAACTAGAAGTTTGGAAGTGAGACCTTACCTTAACGTTAGCTTCAAGTTGGTTTTTCGATACCTAGTTAAGCCGTAAAATCTTTGCTCGCAACGTCGCTCCAAATTGGTCCCCTAGCACGTGGCGATGGTTTAGTGAGCAACTTTCGCTTCTAACTCTTCGCGAAATGAACTTGGCTAGAAGAACGGAGGGGTTTGTGTTTGGATCTCAAATACCGTTTTTCTTCGTTTTCGAATCAAAGAGGAAGAGTGGAGTTGCGAAATCCTTGTTCTAACTCTCACCCAACCTTGGGTTACTAGTTTTGAAGAAAAGAAAGCGACGAAAATGAAAACGGGAGAAGGAGGGAAATCGGTTCACGGTTGATCAGAGGAAGAAGATGGAAAAGTTGAATTTTCCTTCCTTTCTTTTTCTTTCCTTTGTTTTTCCTTTCTTCCTTTTTCCTTCTTTCCTTTATATACTCTTTTCTTTTCCTTTTCCTTCCTTCTAGTTTTCCTTTCTTTTTCCCCCCAAACAAACACATATAAACATAAATATTTATTTATATATATATATATTATTACTTACTTTTAACAAATATCTCCAAAATATTATTAACTTTGGCTAAAAATCCTCCAAGCCAAAATCCAAAATACACAAAAAATACATAAAGGGTACTTTTAAAATTATGGGTCTTACATTTCTACTGTTTGTATTAATTTGACTATTGGGTGTTCTCCTCATTTATCTTATAGGTTACATACTTTTAATACTCACCCTCGTTGTTTGTTTGGGCGTTTTGCGATGGACATGACAAGCTACAAGCTCCCAATGTGAAGAATAACACACTCGAATGTAGGAAGATGTCTTATCTTGAAGCTTTTTATTAGTCTCCCATTTTGTTGACGTATTTTTTTAATGTATTTTTATTTTTGGGAATTCCACTACTCTGATAGTACATCGGGTTGGGACTACATTTACATTTATCATTAAACTTATGTGCGTGTGTTCAAAGGATTTTATTGACTACTGTTATGACTTCAATTGTACTTTGATGGAAATTTTGGGATAATGTACATGTTCAGATTAGTGATACTCTTTATCCTTATAAAAAGTTGAGATTTTATATATATTTATTTGAAGAATTTCATGTATTTACAAATTTAAATTTTAAAATAAAAAAGTTAATATTAATTGAGCGTTTAGGAGGTCACAAGTAGAACAAAACCTTTTCTTGATCTTCTATGGAAATAAATTGATTTTTATGGAAGGAAATTGTTATTGTTGTAACTAGTAAAAAAAACTAATTTTAGTAAATGGCTTTGTGATGATGGATAATTTTGAAAATGGTGTTTTGATTATTTATTATTATTAATATTATTTTATTATTATTATTATTGTGTAGGAAAATTCTTTAGTTTAAAAGTAAAATTGTGATATTGCAAATTTATTTCTTAGCAGTGATCTTGATTCTCTTATGACATTGATATAAAAATCTATTTTATTAGAGAAAAGTTTATCTATGTCAAAAATTAAATTTTCATTCGGTAAAAGTCGTTATAAAGATAAAATTGTGTGTTATAATCAATAGAAGTAGTTATTGCTAAAAAACTCAATTTTTATTGGTTAAAATTTTATGTTGTGATAGTTTGTGTGTTGAAGAAATTTTTTAGAAACTCTATTGATGTTAAAAGATGACAATATTTTCCAGAAATAATAAATGGGTTGATAGTTTGTCGTTATAATTATTTTGGAATGTTATTAAAGTTGTGGTTTTATGAGAGGATTGTGTGAATGTTGTGTTGATTTACAAAATAAAAATCATTTTGTGATAGAGTTGTTAATTTATTTTGTAATAATTAAAATGAATTTTGTGTTGAAGTGTCGTTAACTTTTTTTTGTTAATTTTTTGGAATGAACAATGAATCTTAGGGATCCTTGATGCTTGTTCTATTAGAATTTTTGGTCCAAAAGAAATACTTGAAAAATGACATTTTTCTTTATTTTATTGGATTTGCATGATGCACTAAATATAGACTCAAAATCTCTTTTTATTGTTACTTGTTTGTATGCTTGCTAATTTGAGAGAATTGTATCTTTTAAAATATAAAGAAATGGCATGTCCTAAAACCTTAAGTTAACGCCAAACCTTGAATAGGAATTAAGGATAAGATATGTTTTAACCCTAATTTGAGTAGTAAATTAATTGTGAAGGTGTAACGTTTTTTTTGAGCCAAGACCGCTACATATGAACCTTAATAACTAAACTCATAACGGTAAGAGCATCACTCCATTACTTTCCTACTCGAATATATGTCATATAAATGCACTGTGATTGTTATGTATTGGTTATGCTTGTCTTTAACTTCAAAATAAATAAATGTTATATGATAGTCGTTATAATGGTGTGTTTGACATCTTCAAGAGTAGAAATAAAGATATATGATATGTTGTCATAATAGTTGTGTTTGACATGTTTGGTTATTCGAGGTTATGACTTTGTGTCTAAACCAGTTTGTTTTAGGACAAGTTGAATTGTTTTGGACGAGTTATGGCTTGAGCGATCTATTTTGTTACTAAGGTGATGACATTATGCATGCAATGCGTGCCTGGACCTAGTCGCGAATAACGATGTTTCTGGCAAAGGAAACATGTATCAGAAAATATTTCAAATGGTGGGTTACTGAACATTGAATCCTGTAGAGCATTTGTCCAAGGATGGACAAGTTCCAACGGTGTATATTGTGCAACGGGTGGTATCTTCTTCCACCGTCATTCTTTATTTAATTATGTATACACTATACACTTTAGGTTTTTCTATAAAGTTTTTAAGATGATAACACTACAAGCATCCTTAATTTATAAGCAAGATAGGTTACCCTTCTATCGGTAACACATAAGTGTCTGTTTCATTTTTATTGTTAAAAAATTAAATCTCATTAGAGTCCTTTGTTTTATTTCTTAATTGAATATAATATTATCTTAAATATCCATAAATATATCTTTTAATGATAAGGCAATAATTTCTATGATCAATACTCTTTAGGAATTATTATCTTTTTATGTTATAATTATAAATTAAATATTTATCTTAAATAATATAATACTTATTAGAACTAATTTTTACATTCATCTAAATACGAAAGTAAATAATAAAAAAATGTGCACTAAATTTAATAAAATAATAATAATATAATAAAGTAAATATAATAGAATATTTAAATAATAGTAATATTGAATACATAGGATAAATTTACTAAAAACAAAATATGACCAATAAATTATAAATTAATTTATCCAACAGAAATCAACAATATAATTTATGTTATTCAACCAATCAATTCAACACTACATAAAATTGCATTAATTTTCTCAGACAATCGTTTCAAAAATTGACTATTATCTTAGGAAAAATTTACCTTGTACCTCCCAATCTATATTATACCCCATAATTTTTTTAATGCAACACTTACCTTTTTGTAATTTTTTTTACTATATTATAAATTTTAGAGTACTTTTTTTTTATATTTTATTTTTTCGAAAGATAAAAGTCTTTACAGTAACTTCGAAAAACTTTTGGAGAATTCAGGTACACACACTTATTTTCTAAAAAGTTTTCAAGTTTTCCGGTAAGAAATATTTAACGGAAAACTTTATTGGATAGATCCAGGTATAGAAGGCTGTTTCTGGAAAACTTTCTAAAAAAGACATCCGGTACACACAATTTTTTAAAATAATAATAATCCATAAATAATACACCATAAATATTTTTAAATAATAATATACCATAAATAATTAATAATTAATACACCATTAAATAATGAATACACTATAAATAATATATCATAAATAATGAATACATCATAATAATTAATAATTAATACACATTAAATCGTCGTCGTTGTCGGAAATATTAAGCCTCAATTTTCCCAGAACAAGTCTCGGGAGAAGTTCAAAAAAGTTTTCCAGAATAGTGTTCTGTGCCAGAGAACTTCATAAAATGTTTTCTGGAAGAGGCTTCTATTACGGAGAACTTCAAAAAAATGTTTTTCGGAAGATGCTTCCGTAACGGAGAACCTCAAACAAATTTTTTGGAGTATATCTTTGTACCAGAAAACATGTATTCAAGTTCTCTGGAAGTTTAGAAAAAAAACACAATCTTGAGTTCCGGAAAATTTGAAATAAAATGGTAAATTTTTTGAAGTTTCATTAATTAAACGAGGGTAAAAACGTCATTTCATTCCTGATTTGGGGGTATATGTATATTTAAGGGGGTATGGGGTAAAACTTTCTTATCTTAAATAGAACAAAACATCTTTATGCTACACAAAGGTAAATATTGATGATGCTTGTTTTGATGACGGTCAGGGCCTATGGTCTGACATATTTATGCTCTGACTTGACTTGTTTAATAAAAAGATTAGATTCAGTATTTTTTAAAAGCCTATTAATTTAAATAGATCAGACTTACAAAAAAAAATCTATTAGACGTGATAGACCAACCTATATATATATATATATATATATATATATATATATATATATTATTATTTATACACATTTTTATTTTTTATTATTTTTTTATGAATATTAGTATTTGTTATTTTAAATTTGCTAATTATGAGTTCATTTTGTTTGTTTTAAATTTGTTATTTTAATAATATCAATATTTCAGAAAATATATAAATTTTTCTCTAAGTCCATATCAGTGCTGGTATAATAAGAAAAAATAGAAAAACAAATTGTCAGCATAATTCTAAATTATATTTCTCTATTTGATTTAAATATTAATTTTAGTTATCTAATAAGTGACATGTGATAGATATCAATAATGATATAATAAGAAAAAATAGAAAAAAAAATTGTTGTCCTAATTCTAAATTAGATCTCTCTATTTGATTTAAATATTAATTTTAGTTATCTAATAAGTGACATGTGATAGATATTATAAATTTCATTAAAATATTTTTTTATCCAATAATGATACAATGTTATATTCAATTTGAAGATATTTATGGAGAAATAACCATTATCAATAATAATTGAGGACCAATGAGTGTCGAATAATTGATATTTATTATATTGTAATTTGTAACTTCTAACACATGAATAGTTCCACAAAATATTATATGAAAATAATGTAATAAAATTTGTGCTAAAAATAAATTGCAATAAGAAAGAGGAAGAGTGTTTGTTAGATGTGCCACATCAATTTTTTTTGATGTGGTAATATTAGAATGAGGTGGCATAATATTTTGAATTGTAGGAGTCTATTTTAATATATATAATAGATTTATTATATTGTAATTTGTAACTTATGGCACATGAATAGTTCCACAAATTATTATATGAAAAAAATGTAATAAAATTTTTGCTAAAAATAAATTACAATAAGAAAGAGGAAGAGTTTTTGTTAGATGTGCCACGTCAGATTTTTTTGTATGTGGCAATATTTGAATGAGGTGGCACAATATTTTGAATTGTATGACATGATGTATTTAATTTGACTGAATATTTTGCTAAGTATTTGAAAAAAAAATACTTATAATAATAAAAATAATACTAGAAAAGAAAGAAGACGTTTAAAACAAAATTAATTTAATTTGGGAGTGATATTTTAGTTGGTGTTAAATTGGATTAGCTTGCTTAAGTTTAATCCCTAACTCTAGTGATAGGAAGAATAAAGCTTTAAGAGAAAACCGACGTCATCCCTTTCTCAAGATGATAATCATAGCAAACTCTATATGCAAAGAAAGAAAAATCAAAGAAAGTTGTGGAGAGAGAAAACTGAAGATGAGAAATTAAAGAAAACCTCAAAAGGAGTGTTATGTGAATCATCCATCAAGTAATTTGAAGTCTTTAATTACAATCTATTTACGTTGTCTAACCATTTTCATTGTTTGTAGACAAAATCCCTCTTGATCTTCTGTAGAAAAGTAAATTGATTTATGCCACTATAAGAGGTAAAATTGTTATTGTGTGCATCTAGTAAAAACAAAAATGATTTTTAGTAAATGGTCTTTTGTGCGTATGATGATAATTTTGAGAGATGGTGTTTTTACTTATGTAATACTAGACTCTTTATTGTAGAGAAGAATTGCGTTCTCAGATATATTTAGTAAATTGTGTTAATTCTGCAATTTATTTTCCCCTTAGCAAGCGTTAGTGATCTTCGTATATTTTGTAGGACTGAGCATTGATATAAAAATCTATTTTAATTAGAGAAAATGTTTATCTATGTCAAAAAAATAATTTTCATTCGGTAAAAGTCGTTATAAAGATAAAATTGTGTTTTAATCAATAGAAATAGTTATTGGCTAAAAACTGAATTTTTATTTGGTTAAAATTTTATGTTGTGATAGTTTGTGTGTTGAAAAAATTTTTAGAAACTTTATTGATGTTAAAAATAACAATATTTCCAGAAATAATAAATGGGTTGATAGTTGTCGTTATAATTATTTTTTGGAATGTTAAAGTTGTGATTTTTATAAGAGGATTGTGTGAATGTTGTGTTGATTTACAAAATAAAAATAATTTTGTGATAGAGTTGTTAATTTATTTTGTAATAATTAAAATGAATTTTGTGTTGAAGTGTCGTTAACTTTTTTTGTTAATTTTTTGGAAGTGAACTAATGAAGTCTTAGGGATCCTTGATGCTTATTCTATTATAATTTTAGTCCAAAAGAAATATTTGAAAAATGACAATTTTTCTTCTATTTTATTATTTGAATGATGCACTTAATATAGACTCAAAATCTCTTTTTATTGTTACTTGTTTGTATGCTTGCTAATTTGAGAGTATTTGTAACTTTTAAAAATATAAAAAATTTGCATGTCCTAAAACCTTAAGTTAACGCCAAACCTTGAATAGGAATTAAGGATAAGATAAGTTTTAACACTAATTGAGTAGTAAATTAATTTGTGAAGGTGTAACGTTTTTGGACCTTAATAACGAAACTCATAACGGTAAGGGCATCACTCCATTCGCTTTCCTATTCGAATTATATGTCATATAAATGCACTGTGATGTTATGTATTGGTTATGTTTCTGTGTTAACTACAAAATATATAAATGTTATATGATACGTCGTTATAATGGTCGTGTTTGACATGTTCAAATAGTAGAAAATAAACATATATGATATGTTGTCATAATAGTTGTGTTTGACATGTTGGGGTTATTCGAGGTGATGACTTTGTGTCTAAACCAGTTTGGTTTAGGACAAGGTTGAATCGTTTTGGATGCTCTGGTTGAGTGATCTATTTTGTTACTAAGGTGATGACATTTATGCATGCAATTGGTGGCCTGGACCTAGTCTCAAGTACGATAGTTTCTGGCAATGGCAACATGTTTCAGAAAAATACTCAACGGTGGGGTACTGAACATGAAACCCTGTAGAGCATTTGTCCAATGGTGGGACAAGTCCAACGATGGTATATTGTATAATAGTGGGACTATCTACTCTACATGATGGTGATATTCCAAAATCATACGTTCACATATAGTATAACAAATAGGATTTGTGCACTTTTGTTGATTTGTATCTTTGGTGCTTTGTGATTTTAACTGTTAAATGAAGTAAATGATTTATTTATATTTTTGCTATAACAACTATATATGCATGCTTATTTGCTCTGTGTTTGTTATTTTGAGATGACCCTTACATTTGACAGGACGTAACATATAGTGTTACTTGAGCGAATAATGTCGCAGACCAACCTAGTAGGAGAAATGCGATGAAGTACAATACCATGTCGTTGGAGGCTCCGAGATACTTTTGTACTGGTGAAAGAATTTTTTGGTGAGTTTTCCACAAGCGTCCTAAGTTATGACCAACTAGGATTTATTTTTGGGTAGTAAAACACCAAGTGTTTTGGCTTTAGGAGTTTCTTTTGTTAAACATATTAACTTTATTTTGTAATTGCGAATACTCTGATTCACTATTTTTGAAATACAATTGAAAAAGTTATTAGTTGATTTTAAAGTAAACTAGTTAGGGAAAACTATGAAATTGAAATAATCATGATGAAATTTTATATATATTTTTATCGAGCTGTTAGCATTTATTTTTTTAAAAAAAAAGGAAGAAAATGATTTTCATGTAGGAAACATGTTTTATGTGTTTGTTGGTTTGGTAGAGTAAAACTTTTCAGTATTTTATAAATTAAAATTATATTTTATTTAGTAATTTTTT
>PGTU02005778.1:0-10000 GCA_002896215.2 Cicer echinospermum
TCGTTTGTGGATGGAAGTTGAACTCAATCGTTAGCTTCGTTCCCAATGCTTCGTGCAATGCTCACCAAAAATGTGTGTGAATTTCGGATTCACCGGTCTGATACAATGCTCGATTGGTAACCCCGTGTAACCTCAACAATTCGCAATGTAGATCTCTGTTAGCTTTGATCCTACTTATAGGTGGTCCTTTACCGGCCAAAAAAGTGGAGCAGTTATTTAGTCAGTCGGTCCATATTACCCATATAGAACATTCTTCTCCTTGTCTTTGGAAATCCGTTATAAAATCCATGGAAATGCTGTCCACTCCCATTCAGGTATAATCTAAAGATTGCAACATCCCAGCAGGTCCTGATGTTCCACTTCGCTTTCTGACAAGTTAGAAATGATAATATTCCCCACATGTTTCTTCATTCCTTGGCCCACCAATAATTCTGCCTCAAATCCTTGATACATCTTTGTTTGCTCCAGGATGAATACTCGGCTTACTCTTATTGAGCCTCTTTCTAAAATCGTTTTCCGCATATCTGTAATTTCTGGTACACAAATCCTACCGATTACACGCCAAAATATTATCTGCCCCAATTCTTGAACTCAGTCGTCTTCTCTGTACTATTAGATTCCTCTTCTCTTGTATTAGACGTCAATCTTGAGCATTTGCAATGTCTTCAAGTAGTCCACTCGAAATTTTAATCATTCCGAGTTTCCAAAATTCTCAGTGTAAACTCTACGTTCAGTGCAGGTCTCTAAAAGCTTCCCATAACTCTTGTTGTCTAGCCATTAATTATTGAAGACCACCGGATACACTTCTTCTGCTCAACGCATCAGCCACTACATTGGCCTCCCAGGGTGGTACTGCAGTGTGAAATCGAAATCCCCCTTGAGAGTCTTCATCGATCGTCTCTGGCGCATGTTCAACTCCTTCTGATCAAACAAATATTTCAAGCATTATGGTTCACTGAACCACGGTGAACGTTGCACCCATATAAATAGTGCCTCCAGATCTTCCAATGCGAAAAACAACTGCTGGCAAGCTCCAAATCATGGGTAGGATTAGTTTCTTCTCATGAATCTTCAATTTGTCTGGAGGCATAAGCCACAGCCTTCTTGTGTTGCATCAGGAACACCTCCAAACCCTTGGTGAGATGCATCACATAAACTTCATAAGGTTCTTCTGATTGCGGTAATACCAATTTAGGTGAGGTCGTCAGTTTTCTCTTTAGTTACTGTGAAGTTTTCATTCAACTTCTCCGTCCATGCGAACGGTTGACCTTTGTCTGGTTAAGTTGTTGTCAGTGGAGCCACAATCTTAGCAAACCTTTCGATTAAACCTCCTGTAGTACCCTGCCAGTCCTACAAAACTCCGTATGTCAGTGACAGTCTTTGAGGTTGTTTCCAAGCCAGAACCGCCTCAATCTTAGCCGGACTACAGCGATTCCTTCCTTTGTTATCACATTGTCCCAAGAAATTCACTTTCTCTAGCCAAATTCAACTTCGACAGATTGGCATACAGTCGCCTCTTGCGTAAAATTCAAAACTTGTCGTAACATGTTCTTCCATGCTCATTCTTCAGTCCTTGAATAAATCAATATATCATCAATGAACACCACAACGAATTTATCAAGGAATAATTAAAGATTCTGTTCATTGTAGTCCATGAAAATTTGCCGGTGCATTGGTAACTCCAACGGCCAATAACCAGGTATTCATATGTCCCATGGGTTTCTAAAGCTGTTTCTGAATGTCTCCTTCCCTACTCGAATCTGATGGTAACCCGACTTCAAGTTCAATCTTCGAAATTATCGCGGCCCCTCTCAATTGATCATTCAAATCATCGATTTGTGGCAAAGAGAAACGATTCTTATAGTTGCCTTGTTAAGCTGTCTATATCCACACATAGGCGCGACTTCCGCCTTTCTTCTTGGACTAGCAAACTGGAGCTCCCCATGGTGATACACTCGGTCCTGATGAATTTCTTCTCCAAACAAGTCTTCAATTTGGCTTTGAGCTCATTTAATTTCCAATGGCCTTCGTAAGGTGCCATTGAAATAGGTCCACGTATCCTGGTTTGCAATCAATTGAAGAATCCCACTCTCTTACCGGTGGCATCCTGGGAATTTCTGATTGGAAATACATCCCCGGTTCTTGTGACATAGTATCACATCTATGCTATATCCACATTTATCTTGCCTCCACATTTGCCAGAGACAAAAACTCATGAGTCCTCGCTTAGCGACACTCGGAGTTTGTTTAGCGCAGCTAAACTTAACAAACTCCTGGTTCGGGGAAAGAAGCCAATTTACGAGCACATCCAAGATCACATAATGATAAGACATCCAATCCATACCGAGGATGACCTCGATGATTTGTAGCGGTAAAACAAATTAAATTAACAAGAAATCCCTATTCTGTATAGGTCATTCGACAATGTTAAAAACATGCCGAATTTACGGTTCAAAGTCTCACATTTCTCTTACCCAGTGGCTTGGGAAACTTGAATTCCCAAGGTCAGACGAGAGTCTTGAATCTCATAACTCTTCAGTCCGTCTTTGGAAACGATGGACTGAATGGTTCATCAATTTCTTCACGAAGAATCTGAAGTGCCTCGATAGTGATTCAAATTTAGCCGCATACTCGCCCACAGTCATGCTCCCCTGGTGAAGTTATTAGAAAGGTCGTTCACCCAGTTAGTCCTGGTACCTCATTGGGAAGTCATTTGTCTAAAACTTCCTTTAACGATTCCCGTGTCACCTCCTCGTGGCTTCTCCCATCAATTAACCTGTTGCACTCCTCCACCAGTACTCAGCATCCCCAACAGCATATAGTGGCCATAGCTTGACCCTTCACTCCCGCCGACTAATTTATCATTTCAAAGATCTTCTCCACTTTTTGGATCCATTGATCCGCCTTCTGCTGAATTCTCATCCCCCCTTGACACTTAGGAGGATTGTAGCGACGGAAGTCTTCTAACCCTCTTGACTCATGCAGCACGGATCTCTCTTTCCCTCTTTTCAAGATCCCATTGATCTGGCAGCAGATCTGTGCAGCAACAGAAGCAGCCATGATTACATAGCCTCACGCCACTTTTTTGATCATTCCTATTAGTGGTTGGCTCTCGGAGCGTCACATTGCCTTCTTGGCGGCGAATTGGTTTCCTATAAGACCATCATCAAGTAGAGTCTTAACACTGACTCGTGTGGAAGATAATTCCAACTAACGTCCGACGTCTGATAACACAAACACAGTAATATCAATATCTGGACTTGACAACTCGAAGTCACACTAAACCGCGACCACATGATCAGATAAACAACTCCTAGACCTTAGTCGAGCCTACAATCTATAACCAAGGTCCACAGCTGTGCCCAAAGAAAACCAAACCAAAGCTCGTGATACCAACAATGTAACCTCCGTTTTTCAACAAGCCGAGGGTTATATTTTTTTAAAGTAATATTAAAAAACACAGGAATTAAATCAGTGAAATGGCATTTGGATAAATTATATTGAGTCAGTTATAGATTACAAGCAGCGGAAAAGTTCCCCAATTATGAAATCCAAAACATTTACACGACAACAAATGGTACATGGAACCCATTGAATAAGATTCAAACTGACAATATTAGTATAAGTACAGTTTTCCAAACTAAAAATACTCCAATCCAAAAAGAAGGACACCTAGTCCCTATACATCATCCTAATCTGATCATCCTACCGAAAAAGCTATACACCCTGAGTGATCTCCACGCGCCCCCGTGAGATCCTCTTAATGTAACTGCATTCAAGCGTTCCCATCTCCATTCCCGTCCGTAGGGTACGAACCGGTAGGACCGTCCTGACTCTCATCTGAGGGCAAAGCCCAGATTTCCACAATAATTGTAAAGGGTCACCAACCAAAAAATAACAGTTAACACATAGCAATTAAGTTTTAAATGCTCAAATAACTTTACAACTAAGAATGCACCTTAACAGGATTTTCAATATGCGAAAGGTTCATACAATACTTTGCAATTAAAAATGAAAGTAAAATGAAGTTCTCATCTCCTATTAATACATAACAAATCAAAACATGGGATAAGTTAATGAGTTAATCAATCTCTAACTCACTGAGGATTTCACTGAGCCAATCGATTGGGAAATTCGTTGGGGTGAAGGTTTTATGAAAACAGAATCCTGGGTGAATCAAGTCGATCTGACAGATCGATTGAGTTGAGTACTGAGCCCTCATGTTTTAAGCCAATCGATTCTCAAAATGATTTGGTCGATTGGATGAGTCCCTGACTTAAGCCCAATTCGATTGGGCTAATCGATTTCTTAATGGTTTTCGAAAAACTGATTACCAAAATCGATGGCTAATCGATTTTGTCCATTTGCCAAGTCCCGTCTACCATCCAATCGATGGGAAATCGATTTCCCTGATCATTTTTCCAAAAAATTCATGAATTAACTCAAGTCATCCTAATCAAGTCACAACCTAACACTTAGCAATTCCTACGCGATTACCACGACAAATGGGATCTCGATAACCATCATACTTACACCCAATAACCAACACATAACACTTAGCACCTTCAACGTAATTACCACGATAAATCAAAATTCAAATCACTCAATCATATACTCAAATCAAATACGACTCGCGTGCCAAGCACCCTAATGCAATGCGTATATGCCAAAAATGCATGGATTCGGAATTTCCAAACCAAAACCCTCCTCGAAGGGCCGTAAATCATAATTGTACCGCCTATCGCAGGCCAAATACCAATTACCGAGGTGCCACCTATCACGGGTCAGCACGATTTACTAAAATGCGTAAATCAATAAACGTACCACCTATCACGGGTCAGTACAGTCTACCGAGGTGTCACCTATCACGGGTCAACACGATTTACTAAAAGAAAAAGCGTGAATCGTAAACGTACCGCCTATCACAGACCAGTACTGTTTACCGAGGTGCCACCTATCACGGGTCAGCACAATTCACCAAAAACGTAAATCGTAAACGTACCACCTATCACGGGTCAGTACAGTTTACCAAGGTGTCACCTATCACGGGTCAACACAATTTACCAAAATGAAATGCATGAGCATACACGGACTCCATCCACAACAATCGTTAAGCAAATGCAGATATTAAAAGATTCCCCATTTTTAATACCCATTTCACTTAAACGACTTTCACAGCAACCATTAAGTAACCAAGACATTAAGAGATTCCCCATTCTTAACGCCCAGTTAACTTAAACGATTTTCAAAATGACATTAAATAAATAAGTCATTAAGAGATTCCCCATTCTTAATACCGATTTATCTTAATGATTTTCAAAACAAAACGTTAAGCAAACAGACATATTAAGAGATTCCCCATTCTTAATATACTTTTGACTTAAACGATTTTCACACAAAACATTCCGTAAACAAGACATTAAGAGATTCCCCATTCTTAATACTCATTTACTGAAACGATTTTAAAAAATGATAGTTAAGTAACCGAGACATTAAGAGATTCCCCATTCTCAACGCCCAGTTAACTTAAACATTTTCCTCAAACGCACATTAAGTAAACCGAGGTATTAAAAGGTTCCCCATTTTTAATACTCGTTTAACTCTAATGGTTTTCAAATTCCACGGAAACAAACTCAAACATACTCTCACATTCAAACCATAATTCACAACAACCACACCAATTAACAAACATCAAGTATGGACACGCCAAATACAACGAACACAATTCAACACAACATGACACCCAAATGCATCAGACTTCATTTACTCATAGTCATACACAATGACTTCAAATTCATTTACCACGAAACATTCATCAATATAAACATAACCTAACTCTAAGGTTTTACCCGTAACGCATTAGATTCATTTTTCCCCAAATCGATACATTAAATCCTAACAAATTCTTTCCCACACAACCACAGATAAGTACCTAATGAAAACTAGAAGTTTGGAAGGAGCCCTTACCTTAACGTTAGTTTCAACGTGGTTTTCCGGTACCGCGAGTAAAGCCGGTAAAATCTTTGCTCGCAAACGTCGCTCCAAATTGGTCCCCTAGCACCGTGGCGTGGTGGTGAGCAACTTTCCCTTCTAACTCTTCGCGAAATGAAGCTTGGATCTAGAAGAAACGGAGGGGTTTGTGTTTTGAATCTCAAATACCGTTTTTCTTCGTTTAAGGATCAAAGAGGAAGAGTGGAGTTGCGAAACCTTTGTTCTAACACTCACCCAACCTTGGGTTACTAGTTTGGAAGAAAAGAAAGCAACGAAAATGAAAATGGGAGAAGGAGGGAAATCGGTTCGCAGTTCAGAGGAAGAAGATGGAAATTTTCGATTTTCTTTCTTTACTTTTTCTTTCCTTTGTTTTTCCTTTCTTCCTTTTTCCTTCTTTCCCTTTTATACTATTTTCTTTTCCTTTTCCTTCCTTCTAGTTTTCCTTTCTTTTTCTCTCCAAGCAAAACATATATTTATAATAAATATAACTTAACAAATATCTCAAAATATCTAGATATTTTTTAAATTACCGTTTCACCCGTAACGCATTAAATTCTCCGTACAGGATTCACCGCAGTTAATTCAATTTATTTACCGACAAGAAGTTCTAATCGGCAACAAAATATCTTTTTGATTATAAAAACTCCAAATTATTATTAACTTTGGCTAAAAAGCCTCCGAGCCAAAATCCAAAATACACCAAAGATACATAAAGGGTACTTTTAAAATTATGGGTCTTACAGTTGGAATTCTAAGGATTTGTGACTACCCCACCTACGTTGTCTCATGTTCAACTCCTTCTGATAAAAAGATACTTAAGGCTCTTATGGTCACTGAAAACCTCAAATCTAGATCCATATAAATAATGTCTCCACATCTTAAGTACAAAGACAAATGCTGCTAGTTCTAGGTCATGGGTAGGGTAGTTCCTCTCGTGAATCTTCAGTTGCTAGAAGCATATGCTACCACTTCCCATACTGCATAAGCACTCCACCTAATCCGGAACCACACGCATTACAATATACTACAAAGGGTTCACTTAGGTTAGGTAGTACTAAGATCGGTGCAGAAGTCAATCGTTTTTTAAGCTCTTGGAAACTATTCTCACAATGAGTATGCCACACGAACAATTCCCCTTTCCGGGTCAACTTAGTTAAAGGTAAGGCCAACTTGGAGAATCCTTCTATGAACCTACGATAATAACCTGCCAATCCTAGGAAAACTCTAATCTCAGTTATTGACTTAGGTGCTTTCCATTCTAATACACTCTCCACCTTGGCAGGATCAACAACTATTCCTCCTCTTGAGATTACATGTCTTGGGAAAACTTACTTCTTCTAACCAAAATTTACACTTAGACGACTTGGAAAATAATTGTCTCTCCTTAAGGGTTTGCAAAACTATCCTTAAATGTTTGCCATGCTCTTCCTTAGTCTTAGAGTACACTAAGATGTCATCTATAAACACAACCACAAATGAGTATAGGTAAGGATGGAAGATCCGGTTCATGTAATCCATAAACACTGCTGGTGCATTAGTCACACCAAAAGGCATAACCAAATACTCATAATGGCCATAACGGGTTCTAAAAGGCGGTTTTAGGGATATCAGAAGACTTCACTCGGATCTGATGATAACCTGATCTCAAGTCGATCTTACTAAACATACAAGATCCTCTCAATTGGTCCATAAGGTCATCTATCCTGGTAGCGGATACTTATTCTTGATTGTCACTTTATTAAGTTGGCGATAATCCACACACAACCTCATAGAGCCATCCTTCTTCTTAACCAACAATACAGGTGCACCCCATGGTGAAACACTGGGTCTTATAAATTGTTTATCTAAAAGCTCTTCCAATTGCTTCTTAAGCTCAAACAATTCTAAGGGAGACATTCTATACGCTGCCATGGATATGGGTCCAGTACCTGGTACAAGGTCAATGCTAAACTCAATCTCACGCTCTGGTGGTAAACTAGTGGCATCTTCAGGGAATACTTCAGGGAATTCACACACATTAGGAACATCTCGTATTACCACTTTTTCTTCAAATTCCAACGAGGCTAGGATCATGTATAACTGGGCATCTTCTTTCAAGAGTGCCTTTACTTGGTTTGGCGAATATATTGCTATACTTATCCCTCTCTCCTGACTCCATGAATTCAACGGTTTGACTAAAAAAATCTATGTGGACACGGTTGGCAGATAGCCAATCCATACCAAGAATCACATCAACCAGACGCAAAGGTAAACACACTAAGTCAACTCGGAAGTCCCTTCCACACACATGGATAGAAATGTCAAGACAAACACTAGAGGTATCAACATAATCACTAGTTGGGGTATTCACAATCAAATCATACTGTAAACGAGATACAGGTAGTCCTAAACGTCTGACACAGTCAAGAGACACAAAGGAATGAGTGCCACCACAATCAAACATCACAAATAAAGGAGTATCACTTATGAGACATGTACCTTGGATCAAGTTGTCTTCCTCAAACGCTCCTGCACCACTGAGGGCAAAGACTCTTCCATTGGATTTAGGTCGGCTGGCTTGGGAACTCTGGTTTCCAGGTTGTGGAGCCTTCCTTGGGTAGGGGCATGTGGTGCTAATGTGGCCCTGATATTGACAATTAAAACAAGTAATTCTAGCATCTCAACATTCATATGCCATGTGACCTTGCTTACCACACCTGTGACATCGAATAGGAGTAGCTGGATCACCATTATTACCATTGTTGTTGCGCGAGACTTGACTCATGTTGTTACTATTTCCGTTACTAACTCCTCGTCCATTGGGGTTTCCTCTACCACTCCCATAACTATAATTGTTTCCATTTCCTTTTCCGTTACCACTACTAGCTCCTTTTCCAGCTGAAAAACTGTATTGTTGATAATTCAGATGACTTCCAGATTTACTAGGAGGAAAAGAATAAGGTTTTCCTCTATTATGATGCATAGGCCTCTTGTCCTTCATGGTTCCAGTGTTTCGATAATGTGCCTTTTCAGCACGACTATCTTCATCATAAATCCTACTCTTATTCACTAGGGTAGGAAAGTCACGACTCTCTTGCATTCCAACCTGTTTCTTGATCTCTGGTCTGAGTCCCATTTCAAACTTGATACACTTAGACTTTTCTCCTGCCTCTCCAACATAGAGTGGATAGTACCTGGATAATTCCTCGAACTTAGCAGCATACTCTGCTACTGACATATTCCCCTATTCCAATTTAACAAATTCCATCTCCTTTCTATTACGGATATCTTCATGGAAATACTTAATTAAAAACATGTTTATGAATATAGCCCAAGTAATTGCAGTCCCTGCATTATCCAAACGTTGGCGCGCATTATCCCACCAATGTTCAGCTTCCTCCGTGAACATAAAGGTACCAAGATGCACTTTCTGACCTTCGGGACATGGCACTCCTCTGAAAATTTTCTCAACTTCTTGCAACCACTTTTGAGCTCCATCAGGATTATAGTGACCTTCAAACGATGGAGGGTTAGCCTTATGGAATCGATCCATCACCGTGAATTCATTTATTTGCACATTTCCTTGGCCACCACTATAGTAAGTAGCTTGAGCAACAGCTTGAGCAGCAATCTAGGCAGCTTGCGCAGAGGCTTGTGCAGTAGCTTGAAATTCATCCAACGCTTGGAGGGCATGCACTGTAACTCCTGCCATGGATTCTAGAGCCTCAGCAATCGCAGCATCATTCCTTCCACTAGCCATCACTACCTACATCAATCAGATAAGCCAATCGAATATAGTGAGACACTTAGGGTAGTGAGAACTAACCTAGTTCTACAATACTAACACATTAATGTCCATAACCACAGAACACATAACAGAGTACACAAGGAAACATAGCGAACACATAACACATTTACGGTCTGATTGGACAGACCAACTCTGATACCACTAATGTGACACCCTAAACCCCAAATAAATTTTTTTTTTAAAGATAAAGAGTATCACATAATCATAAGCATGTCACATAAA
>PGTU02005778.1:15000-34572 GCA_002896215.2 Cicer echinospermum
TGAGAAGGTCAATGAAAGTCAAAAATAAAATAAAACTTTGTTTTATGGGTCATTTTTAAATTCTAAAGAGAGTAGGTATGGTACTTATCAATTTGCTCTTCTCCACATGTATATAACATTTATGATGTCTTTCTTAATTCTCAACCCCGAGCATATGTGTTAGGTCATTCACACGTGATAGCTCCCGAGTTAGTCCAATTAAAAGATAATTTAATCTTTAATCCTAGATCTATACGCCTGAGATAGCTAATTCAGAATCAGAGGAAGCAGTCATATGACAATAACGAAGTCTTGATTTTATTCACTTTGACATAAATTTCGGGACGAAATTTCTTTAAGGAGGGGAGAAAATGTACATCCTAAATCAAAGGATTAAAAATAATTAGAATTTTAAGATATTCTAATTTATAGATTATTATGATTATATTATTAGTATTATTATTATTATTATCATTATATTATTATTATTATTATTATAATCATTATCATTATTATTATTATTATTATTATTATTATATTATTATTATTATTATTTTATTATTATTATTATTATTATTTATTATTATTATTATTATTATTATCTATATGCAAAAAGATACTTAATAAAATTAATTATCCTCCTATATGACCTCAAAATAGGATTTGAGCATGTTTTAACCAATTGTTCGAATTAACAAGCTTAGAATCTGTTTCTTACTAGTTTTCAGAATTAAACAAACCATGCCAATTTATATGGTGATAGTTGGCAGTATATAGGTAATCATATCTAATAAAATCAGACATATATGTTCTTTTAAACAAATTCTTCGCTTTATGTGGAACAAACTACCGGCTAGTGACTAAACATAGGAGATATAGGAAATTTTGTTAATTAGACAGAATATATATATATATATATATATATAATATATATATATATATATATATATATATATATATATATATATATATATATATACAATTACTAAGAATAACATGGGATAGAAGAAAAAAAGGAGAAGAAATATATAATCTAAAAAGATAGAAGTATACCCAAAAAAAGAGAACTATAATACTTTGTGGTTGTGGTAACTGTTATTAGCAAACAATATATCAAGAACGCTTCAAGAGGTGAGTAATCACACCCTTTAAATTTTCATGGTACATTTATTTTGGAAATTTAGAATGGAAAAAGAGTTATGTATTTTGATTGATATTTTCTTCTAAAAATATATTTTTGTCGAGAACCTAAATCTATTAAAATTGAGATTTTATGAATTGTAATAATAGATTATAAATTGATTTATTTATTATTGTTTGTTAAATTACCATTTTGATGATTGTTTGAATATATATTCTTTAAAAAGATTGTTTTATTATATTTTCTTGAATGATTGTTGTCATTATATATTCAAATGAAATATTAAATTATAAATATGATTTTACGAATATAATTGTTAAAATATGTATTATTTGGATTGCATGCGTTTGAGAGATATATATCCTTTAACAAGACTGTGTTAGTATATTTTCTTGAATGATCATTGTTATCATATATTCAAATGAAATAGTAGATTACAAATATGATTTTTCAAATATAGCTGTTGAAATATGAATTATTTGGATTGCATGTGTTTGAGAGATATATATTATTTAAAAAGATTGTTTTATTATATTTTCTTGAATGATCATTGTTATTATATATTCAAATAAAATATTATGTCATAAATATGATTTTGCGAATATTATTGTTAAAATTATGAATGATTTTGATTGTGTGTGCTAGAGATGGGTCTTGTACCCCACCTATTGATGAGTTTTAAACTTCACAAAGAGATGAGGTTTAAACTCCACATGGATGGGTCTTGGACCCCACATATTGATGGGTTTTAAACTTCACAAAGAGATGAGGTTAAACTCCACCTATAGATGAGTATTAAACTTCACAAAACGATGAGGCTTAAACTCCACATGGATGAGTATTAAACTTCACAAAGAGATGAGGTTTAAACTCCACATGGATGAGTATTAAACTTCACAAAGAGATGAAGTTTAAACTCCACACGGACGGGTCTTGTACCCCAGACACAGATGAGTATTAAACTTCACAGAGAGATGAGGTTTAAACTCCACCTGAATGAGTATTAAACTTCACAAAGAGATGAGGTTTAAACTCCACATGGATGAGTATTAAACTTCACAAAGAGATGAAGTTTAAACTCCACACGGATGGGTCTTGTACCCCAGACACAGATGAGTATTAAACTTCACAAACAGATGAGGTTTAAACTCCACCTGAATGAGTATTAAACTTCACAAAGAGATGAGGTTTAAACTCCACCTGGATGAGTATTAAACTTCACAAAGAGATGAGGTTTAAACTCCACACGGATGGGTCTTGTACCCCACATATGAATGAGTATTAAACTTCACAAAGAGATGAGGTTTAAACTCCACATGGATGAGTATTAAACTTCACAAAGAGATGAGGTTTAAACTCCACACGGATGGGTCTTGTACCCCACATATCGATGAGTATTAAACTTCACAAAGAGATGAGGTTGAAACTCGACATGAATGAGTATTAAACTTCACAAAGAGATGATATTTAAACTCCACATGGATGGGTCTTGTACCCTATACATAGATGAGTTTTAAACTCCACAATGAGATGAAGTTTAAACTCCACACAGGTGGGTCTTGTACCCCACTCTGGATGAACTGGTGCTCCACATGATTAGATAATACTTACTTTGCATAAGTAGTATATCTCCATCATTGAATTGATTGATTATTTTTTGCAGAATAAATGTGTATATTGGTATTATCTGATTATGATAGATGTGGATTATCATTTATTTAATTGATGAGTTTTTATTAATTATTGGAAGTAGTTGGTTATTATAGAGAAATCTTAGTTATATCATTAATAGTTCTAAAGAATATTTTTGGATAAAGGCGGGTGCCATGATTGACTTTTTCCGGTTACCGCTCCTGCTGAGAACAATACTTGTTTTAAAAATTGTGTATATTATTCACTGGGATTTAGTATCTCATTAAAGTGTTGTTTTCAGATACTGAGACCGTTGAGGATGTCGAGAGTTGAGAAGTCCTACCTTCCTTGAGAAGAGTGACTTCCTTCAATTAGGTTAGTAGATCAAGAATAAGTAGACATAATGTCTACATCATACTTTATTTCGGATTAGATATTATTTGCCCAGTTTTGGATATTTTAAAATATTAAAGTTTTTTTAGTTGTAAGGATTTATTTTGAGATTTCATAACATTACTTCTTTCGAACAATTCATTATTTATTACAATACTTATTCTCTTATATAATCTTGAAATTTTTTTCCATTATTACCTCAGTTTTTATACTCACGTAACTAGGCGTTACACATATAGTGTTACTTGAGCGAATAATGTTACGATCAACCTAATATGAGAAATGCGAAGAAGTACAATAACATGCAGTTGGAGGCTCTAAGATACTTTTGTGCCGGTGTTAGACTTGTTGGGTGTGTTTTTCACACAAGTCCAAAGTTATGACCAACTAAGATTATGCTTGGGTAGTAAAACATTAATAGTTTTGACTCTAGAAGTTTCTTTTGTTTAACACATTAAATTTACTTTTAGTGATTGTAAATACCTTGATTCATTATTTTTGAAAATATAACTAAAAATATTATTAATTGATTTTAAGGTAAATGAATATTTAAGATAATCATAAATAAATAAAAATGAATTTGGATTTTTTACGTTTAGAATTTCGTTAGTTAATGTCTCGAAAAAACGGGATGTTCTTTTAACTATTTTAACGACTCTTATTTCCTGTATCCAACACCCTTCCTCCATCAAAGAACAACCAATACCATATAAAATTCACAAAAAACCAATATAAAATACAAGATAAAAGTATTATAGAGATAAAAAAAAAAAAAAATTATAACAACATACTAACATTAAGAAACTTTATAAAAGTTTTGTGGGATATTTCAGTCCTTAGATCGTTTGTTTCGTTTATTTGGTTGAGTAATTTTATTTCCTTTAACAAACTCAAATGATTTAATCTTTGACTTTTATAAATTCAAATGGTTTAGTTCTTCGGTGAATAATTTTATTTCGTGCAATAGGATATTTTGTTTTGGCATATTTCTACTCTTTGTTCATTTATGAGATTCAGTTTTAAAAAATTGCTTGTCGAATGGGTATTGTAAATCTAATATTTATTGAAAGAATTAGATGATCATGAATTGCATTATTTTTAATAAAAATTATTTTAAAAAATTAAAATTATTAATAATAATTCAAGATGGATTTTCACCTTAACATTTGTTGATAAAAAATAATTAATTACTTGTATATAAATTATAGATTAAGGAACTAAATGAGATTGAAGAGGCGATTCTATTATAAAAATAAGAAATGATCACATATGAAAGTTTACCTAAACAATTATATGTGGTATGAAAAACATCATTATTTTTTTAAAAGGTATACAACATCGATCTTATTATTATTATTATTATTATTATTATTATTATTATTATTATTATTATTATTATTATTATTATATTATTATTTATTATTATTATATTATTATTATATTATTATTACTATTATTATTATTATTCACCCAATCATGCAATGATTATAGTGTATGCTTTATTTATATATTATTTTTACAACTAATAATGCATCAGCATGAGATATAAATTATGCATCTAGTTTTTAATGAAGTGAGTCTTCGGCCTTGGCCTTCTCCCTGACCCATGCCCTTTCCCTTTCCCTTTATTTTTTTCTTTCATTTCCTTTTCCTTCCTCCTTTCTTCCGTTGTTTTATATCCCTCGCTGGGCTTAATTGGCTCGAAAGGTTCTATATCTATTCCCCTCGCTGGGCTTTTCTCTAATCCTTGCCCTTGCCCTCTCCCTTTCCCTTTCCCATGATTTTTTTCTCTCATTCCTTTTCCTTCCGCTTGGCTTCCTTTTCCCTCAACCTTTCTTCCCTTGTTTTATTTCCCTCATTGGGCTTATTTGGCTCAAAAGGTTCTATTTCTTGGGTCTTCAGGTACATCAAGCTTATCTACAAAAAATTTTTTCTTTGAGTCTTTTGCATAACCGCAAATAAATTAAATTACATTATTTATTAAATTAATTATTTAGTAAGAAAGTAATTATGTGTATATACATGATAACTATTTGTATATTGTTTACCATCTTTGGATGTCTCAGTTAGCACAACAGATAAAAGAAACAATGCACAAAGGAAACACAAATTAAAAAGCGTTGATTTCATGATTGCTACAATTTCTAAGAGTTTAATTGTTGTGAAACATATGAATTTCGGCACAATAAATAGGTGTGAAAATCAAAAAATAGATTTAATAAATAATATATCATTTAATTGGCTTTCGAGAATATTGAGCTATCAACATCTATTAAGCCATTGAAGGGTTATGATTAAGGTAAGAAAAGTGATTAAAGTTTGACAACTATGAGGTTGCTTGATAACTTCTTTAATAATAAACATAATTCTAGATTTTTGGAAAAGATAATTATCATATGTAGTCAATAAAAAATAATTATTGACACGATAAAATAAACTTACTCTTTTAAATTTTTCTCAATTAGTTTCATTTATTTATTTATTTTATTTATTTTGATTTAGTCATTTAATTTATATTTTATTATCCACACTAACTTTTAAGTGATAATCTACTTACATAAATGTTATTTTTTATAACTTTCCATTAAAAAATATATCATGTAACTGTTAATATTAATATATGTATAATAGTGTTGATGTGACAAAATAAAAATTAAATATATTTTTTAAATTACTTTTTATTAAAAAATAAAAATTCAAAAAAGTTATTCTAACCTAAAAAGTAAAACTTAATGTGGTCATGACAGTTTCATCCAGATTAACCCTTTCTGTTTTTATTTATTTGAATCGATCATTTAAATTATATTTGGTGTGATTTATTAGTCCTTCTTTTTCTTGATCATCTTCCACTCTAAATCTAATTTTTCAAGCGGAGATTCAAATTCATACTTTTAGACATTTTTAGGTTTTAATACCATATTTGCTTTTAATTATATTGGGATATTTTGGATTTTTTTATTTAAATTTTATGATGAAGGTTGATGGTGAACAAGATGAAGCATTTGAGAAAGAGTTTAACTTGTTTTGTTGAAAGAAGAAAAAACATGTAGCTTGAATCCCCTCGTTGAAACCCATTAAAAAAAACTATTAGTTTGTGCCACAAAAAATATATCATGAAAAATATTAAATATGGAGTGAACAAAATACTCAGTTAAAACAAATTAAATGACCTATTAGAGCGCTTTTTATACAAGCGCTGTAAAGACTTGCGCTTTCACATAATTAAGGGACCTATTAAAGCGCTTATTATACAAGCGCTGTAAAATCATTCACTTTAAATAAAAATAATTTACTTTAAATAAATAAATAAAAATTTAACCCTACGAACCCTCATCTCCTCTACTCTACGCCCATCTACTGCTCCTCCTTTAAAAGAAATTGGATACGTTGTCCCAAGTACTGTATTTATTAATTTGTTGTTGTCAATAAAACTAATAAATTGTTACATAATAGATCATATAAAATCTATTCTTTTTTGAAATTTGTTGATCTGTTCTATTTTGAAATCATATATGAGTAGCTTATTGGTATAATGTTATCAGTATAATGTATAATGTTAGATATGTGTACTATATTAGATATGTGTACTATATATTGGTATAATGTTATCAGTAGCTTATTATTTTTGTAACTGCATTTATATAGGTCATATAAAATGGACCGGAAATGGATGTCTGCCAATCGATTTTCAAAAGCGTATGAAAATGGAGTGAAGGAGTTGTTGAGTTTGCAGTGAATAATGCAAAAGATCCAAATAGAGTCTTTTGTCCTTGTGTAAAATGTTATTTTGGAAAACATGTTAGAGAAGATGAATTGGAAGGACATTTAGTATGACATGGAATTGATCAAAGCTATACATGTTAGATAAGACATGGTGAGAAAAAAAAAAGGAAACATTAATTTTGAGAATGGTTCGACATATGCTTCAACTGATTTCGACACAGATACATATGAGCCGAACCGAGTTGAGGATATTGCAAAAGCAGTTGAAGAAGATCTTCGGGATTGTCCTAAAATGTTTGAGAGTTTGTTGAGTGATGAAGAGAAACCATTATATAATGATTGTACTAAATTCACAAGACTGTCGGCGATATTAAAGTTGTACAACTTAAAAGCGAGTAATGGATGGTCTAATAAAAGCTTCACAAAATTATTAAAACTCTTAAAAGATATGTTGCCAGATGATAACGATCTTCCCAATCGAACCTACGAGGCTAAACGAATTTTATGCTCTATTGGCATGAGTTACGAAAGGATTCATGCGTTACGAAAGGATTCAACATGCATGTCCTATATGTGAAGAGAATACAAATTGGATGCGGTTGAAACATTGTAAGAAGAATGTATTTCTTGGACATCATGGATTTTTATCTTATAGCCATCAATATCGTGGGTGGAGAAATGCATTCAATGGGAAATTAGAGGAAGATAAAGCTCCTTTAACACTGACTGGATATCAAATACTTGAAAAAGTACAATGTTTGACCAATAAATTTGGCAAACCTTTTGCGGGAGAGCTGGTCAAAACTGGGTGGAAGAAAAAGTCAATTTTCTTTGAATTGCCATATTCGAAGTCATTGTATATAAGACATTTCCTCAATGTGATGCATATTGAAAAAGATGTGTTTGATAGTGTTATTGGTACGTTACTCAATGTTCCAAGAAAGTCTAAAAGATGACATCAATGCAAGATTGGACTTGGTCGATATGGGAATAAGAAATGATTGGGTCCCATAAAGAAAGGAAATCGCACATATCTACCTCCTGCTGCTCAAACTCTGTCGAGAAAGGAAAAAATTGTTTTATGTAAATTTTTACACGAAGTTAAAGTTCCAAAAGGACACTCTTCAAACATTAAAAATTTAGTTTGTATGAAAGACCTCAAGTTAAGAGGTTTGAAGACCCATGATTGTCATATTCTAATGGAGCATTTGCTACCAATAGGTATACGTTCCATTTTACCAGAAAAAGTTTGACGAGCCATAACTAGATTATGTTTCTTCTTCAGGGAAATTAGTAGTCAAGTGATCGATCCTCAAAAATTACCGACATTGCAGAGGGAAATTGTTGTTACTTTGTGTGAGCTTGAAATGTATTTCCCACCCTCATGTTTTGATATAATGGTTCACCTTATTGTTCATCTTGTTAAGGCGACACAACTTTGTGGGCCAACTTATATGAGATGTATGCATCTGATAGAACGATATATGAAAATATTAAAAGGGTACGTAAAAAGTAGAAGTCGACCAAAAGGTTGTATTGCTGAATGGTACATTGTCAAAGAAGCCGCTGAATTTTGTACTGAATATCTGTTCAATGTTGAATCCATAGGGCTTCCCATGTCTCGTCATTCGGGAAAAATATCAAGAGAAATGATAATTGGAAAGAGACTAATGACTATATCAAGGACAAAATGGGAGCAGGCACAATTTAATGTTATGCACAATGATGATGAGGTTCAACCGTATGTTACAATACACATGGATCAGTTATCTAGTTTGAACATGAATATGAATCAAAATTGGATAACTCGAGAGCACAATTGAAGTTTTATAACAAGGTTAAATAATCACATAAAGTCAAAGTCTTATATAGACCCCAGATCAATTTCACAGAGATTGAGGTGGCTAGCAAATGGTCTGAGTTACCACTATAGACCTCGATACACATTTTATACCAAAAAACAAGATGATCAAACTACTATGCAAAATATCAGAGTCACTCTCGTAGCTGAAGCGATGCATATCTCAAGTGCAAAAGACAAAAACGCCAATATATGCAAATCTATCATAATTTTGGGGGTTATCGAGCGATATGGGAGTTAGAACTACACAATGTTTCGTGTTCCATATTTGGTTACAAGTGGGTCGATAATAATAATGATGCTCGGATTGATGAGTCAGGGTTCTTGCTTGTCGATTTTAATAGGATGGGATACAAAGATGAGCCTTTTATTTTAGCGTTGCAAGCTCAACAAGTGTTTTATGTCATTGATCCTGCTGATGATAACGGTCAGTTGTCCTATCGACCGATAAATAAGTGATGATAACAATAATGATGAAGATGTTGGTAATAATCTTTTCTTTGCAACATCACAACCACGTGAAATTGATTCAACTAATAATGGTTTATATCTTAGAGATGATCATGATGAGGGAATTTGAATTAATCATCGTTTCGTATCATTAATGGACAAAACAATGTGAATCCCACCAAGAAAAGAAGAAGGGCATCTTAATGTTTTTAATTGTTTTATATAAGCCATGTAATCTAAACTAAGTTGTTTGATCTGCGAGAATTGAACATTTTAGTATTTAGCTTGGAATGTATTTGATTTTCTGCTTATATTGAACTTGAAAAAGCTTTGTTTGAGTACCAATATGAGTTTGATCATGTAATTTAGCATTGATATATATATATATATTATATATATATATATATATATATATATAGTGTCTGTTACATAAGAAACAAAGAGGTCTTTTAAAGCGTTTTTGGACAAGTGCTTTAAAAGGCTGTTAAAAAATAAAATAAGGTGGCCTTTTATAGCGATTTTGGACAAGCGCTTTAAAAGGGTGGACTGTTAAAAATAAAATAAGGGAGTCCTTTTAAAGCGCTTTTTGGACAAGCACTTTAAAAGACTTTTAAAAATAAATAAGAGGTCTTTTAAGCGCTTTTGACAAGCGTTTAAAACGGATTTAAAAAAAGCGCTGTAATAGGGTTTTTAAAAAATTAAAATAAGGAGGTATTTTACAGCGCTCTTTTAAAGAAGCGATTGTAAATAGAGTTTTATATATAATAGTAAACCGCTTCAGTTTCCTCTTCATTACGTAAACTTCACTACACTTCAGTATCCTTCTCCTTCTCATTGCGAACCATTTGCCAACCCTACGAACCATTTGCCAACTAGTTTCCTCTCCATTGTGAACCATCTCCATCTTTGTCCTACGAACATTATTACGAACACTCATTATAAACTACAAACCCTCATTATGTATTTCTACGAACCCTCATTACGTTTTTCTACGAACCCTCTGTCCTACGAACTGTTCGCATTCTCGCTTTTTCTTCTTCAACGAAGTCATATTTCTTCGCACTCTTCAGGTATTGTATTTATTAATTTATTGTTAAATGCATGTTGAACTTATACTGCTACTTACTTAGACTACTGCATGTTGAACTTGTTGAAGTTATACTGACTAATGTTGAATCTTGTTGAAGTTATATTGAACTGCTGGTTGACTTTGTTGTCGATAAATGGATTCTAACAAGGCTTGGATCGTCAAAATGAGGAAGTTGTCAACACTAAAACTTTTGAAAATGAAGTTAAAGTGGTGCCACCATTAATGCAAAATGGTCATAAAAGCAAGAAGTAATGGCATAAATTTGAGTTATATAGTATTATACTTTGTTGCTATTTTTTATCTTTTTTGAAAGCGTGTAATTACTATTTGAGTTTATTAGGTGGGATGGAATGAAAGCATGTACTTACTATTTGGTAAGTTATATCGGTGCTGTTGTTCGTCAGAATATGCCAATTACAATTGACGATAGGAGAGATAAGGCTTTGAAGGATGCAAAAGATATAATATGGAATGATATAAAAGTAAGTTTTTTACTCCACTTTTTTCCAATGAAATACATTACTCAATCTATATCTTTATTTGGTTTGCAATATGCTTTGATGTTGATGAGGTGAGAAAACTTGCGTGCTTAGAGTTGCCGGAAAAAACACCGGGATTTATATCTCATCTGTCAAACTGCTAACCTAAGAGATCATGATGGAAATATGAATGTTGAGCTTCAAAAATATATAAACACTGTATATCAAATGAAGAATGGAGTGCATTTGTAGCTAAACGTGCAGACCCCGGCGTTTGTGTAAGTGAATTTATTAGCATTTGTGTTTTTATATTCATATTCATAGCGTATTTTAAATTTTTAAAAAAAACAATTGTTATTTTTTATATATATAGTATAAGTACGGAAAATCGCAAGAGGGCCAAAAATCCAACACATCCATACAAAAAATCTCGTATGGGATATGCACGTTTAGAGCAAAAAATTATAAGTAAACATCACTTTTATATAATATGGTACATTATAAACTATAGTTTTCTAACTAATATTTTGTTTATGATCTTAACGAATAACTTGTTTATGTCTTAATGAATAGCTACAAGAGACCCAATCCGATCAACCATTGGGTCATCATATTTTGTGGAAGGAGGCTCGTGTAAATATAGATGGAGTTGTTGATAACGAAAATGTTCAAAAAGTGATACTACTTTGTGTAAGTATATTATCACTTTTATATTTTATATTTTAGGAGAATCTAGAAAAAAGTTCTGAAAATCAAGAGGAAAACAAACAAGTTAGTTGCAGGGACATACTCGGTAAAGTATTTAATGTTCCTGAATATCCGGCCGCGTGAGGGGAAAGAGGCGTAACTCCAACCCGCTATTTTTCACAAGAGAAGCGCCCAAATCCATCTATGAGAAGTATTAGAGAAGCTCAAAGTCCTAACAGAGCAAGTGGCATTCTTGGTGAAAACAAATAAAGAAAAGAAACTTCTGGATCAGCTCCAACGTGAAATACAAATAGAGAGTGAAAACGCTAGTTGCAACATTGGTCTTAAAAGTCTTCATGAGGTAATTAATTATTTAATAAAATAAGAAATTCATTCAACCTAATTGTTTCACATACTTATGTATTAACCATTTATTTAGGGTGTCTCTACTTGCGTGCTATATTTATCCTCCCCTACTCATCGCAAGGTTGGAAAAGGAACATTGTACAATACTTTGGGAGAAATATTGCACAACACTCTGATCCCTGTCGGCCATGTCAAAGTATCACCCATGATTGTTTTTGAACCAAATGCACCGTTGCCTATACCAGACACCGATGGAGATATGAAGCATTTGAGAGAGGCAATAGGTAGTTACGTGGCTTGGCCCAAAAATCTTGTTGCCCTTGATAAGGTATGTTTAATTGATTATATTTAATTGCTGATTTTTTCCTATGTTAACTTTAATTTCACATTTATTTAGATTCATACAAAGTCTAAAGGGAATGACAAGAAGATTCCTCGCAACGAGTCAGTCACGTCACTTGAAAAGGTTTGTCACATATTCTTGCACGTTTGTCATTTTTTTCATATTCAATTAACTAACAAACTAATTAACATCATTTTTTTCGAATTCAATCAAAACCACCTGCACAACAAACTACCAGAATAAAGCCGCACCACAACTAGATGTTCGTCGTAAAAATAAAGCTGACAAACTTCAAAAATTGGAGGGTAATAAAGCTACCAAAATTCAAAAACTGGATCGGGGAAATCCGCTGCTGCTCCTAAAATAAGTCATCCACGCCTTGCTCGATTTGGGTCGTGTCCTTGACATACAAGCCAAAAAGAATATGGACAGCAACGATTCACGTATCATAAGCATGGAGGAAGCTATTTTCGGAGATGGGTATGAAGAACTAGTTGAAAAAGAGCACATATACGAACTTCTCAATCATAAGGAGCTGAGTACTACTGTCATCAGCTTATACATTAGGTAAAACTTTATTTAAGATAAAAATTAATTTTAAATTGCATTTATTGGTAATTAATTAATTTATTAGTAATAAATCTAATTTGACATTTCATTGAAGGTTTTTGTATAAGAAGTTGGTGTGCACACGCGAATTGTCAGATAGATTTTCATTCTTGTTTCCGCATAAGCTTTCAATGTTTAAGCTCGATTCAGTTAATGTAAAGAAATATGTTGTAGATATACTATTGGGAAATAAAGAGAAGGATAAGTTGTTCCTTGCGCCATATAATTCAGGGTAATTATATATTCTTTATTTATATCTTTTTTAATTTATGAGATCTTATTTATTAGTTGTGTAAACAAAATTGTCAACCAATTTTTGTTGTTGTAGGGCACATTGGTGCTGTTTGCAATCAATGCAACCTCTAAAGTAATATACTATTTAAATCCCTTGCACGACCAATACAACAATCACTCGGATATAAATACTATCTTCGACACGTAAGTATTATTCATTTATTTCTTACATATAATATATATATATATATATATATATAATGTGTTTGTAATGCTATAACAATCAAATTTATTTGATAGTGCTTTACAAGTTTTCGAGCTCAAAGGGGTGCTACATGTTAAACAAAAGTCAAATAACATCACATGGATTCCAATAAAGGTTTGAAATATATGCCTTTAAAATTTCATTAACAATCAATGCACAAATATTTATTGACTTATATGTTTTATTTTATAGTGCCCTCGTCAAACTAAAAACATAGACTGCGGATAATTCCAATCCAACATACTCTGAAGAAGATCTAACTGTAATATATTGCAAGGTTGTGAATAAGTAAATGTAATGAATATGTAAAGTTATATACTTATGTGTTTTATTGAATATATAAATGTAAAAAATATGTTATTGTGTCAAGTTATATAGTTTTGGTTCTGTTGTGAATATGTAATGTAAAGTTATATAGTTCCGGTTCTGCATGTTGTGAATACATATGTAAAATTATAAAGTTATGTAGTTCTGTTGTTGTAAAAATGATTGTTGGATGAAAACTGATTGTAAACTGATTGCTGGGTGAAAAATGATTACTGGATTAAAACTGATTGTAAACTGATTGCTGGATTAAAATGATTTTGGAAAAAAATTAAAAGACAACGTTTTCTAAAAAAATGTCATAAAAAACCTATTTATGAAAACAAGAAAAATTCCATTTACAACGTTTTCTAATAAAAATAGAATAAGAATGCACTTATTACAACGCTTTTCTGAAAAACATAAGAATGCACCTATTACAGTGCTTTTTTAAAAAAGCGCTGTAATAACGTGCAAAAGAATGCACATATTACAACGCCTTTCCAAAGAAGCGTTGTAAAACTAGTACAACAAGCAGGGCATTTTTAGAAGGGATTTACAACGCTTTTTGAAAAAGCGTTGTAAAAGTAATACAACAAGCAGCGCATTTTTAGAAGGGATTTACATCGCTTTGTTATTTTAAAGAGCGCTGTTGTATCTTTTTAATGTGCTCGATACTAGAGCGCTTAATTTTTAAAAAAACCGTTGTAAATGACTTAAAAAAAGCGCTGTAAAATACTATTTTTTGCATAGTGATGTATAGTTTTATATCACTTTTTTTGTAACAACTCATTATTTAATTCTTGTTAGAAATATAAATTTCTGGTTTTGAGTTTTCTCTAATTCACACGGTCAAAGTTTTTTATTTTTCTATTGGAATTACAAGTTTTCTGTTTTATATAGGATTTTTTAAGATGTTGTAGAAGATCAAGAAGATGGTGGCCAGGAAGACAGTGATGAGGAACAAGATCAAGATTCGAGCTAAGCGAAAAATAGATTAAATTTAGAAAATCATAGGTGCATTTAGCCAAAGCTTAAAATCACCAATATAAGAATTATTTATTTTTATAATTATCGTGCGTGTATTGTTAAACACACGTTAACATTATAATCGCTGCGTGACATTTTTTTTATTGAAATCTTTAAAAAAAAGACATTTATGCAAAGAAACTAAAACATAAAAATCTAATATTACAAACAACGTGTCACTTAAATGATCAAATAAAAAAAATTAAATGACTTAAGTGAAGAACTAGACTAAACATAAAGAACTAAAAATGTATCTTAAAATTCTTTATACCGTATGAATATGATCTATAATATGCAAGATTGTTAAAAACATCATAAATACACAAATAGTAGTATATATCTAAGGCAAATTTACCATTTGTCATCTATTAATATTTTTCTTTATCAATAACTTCCGAAAATTGTAAAGTAACGAAAAATGTTATATTAAAATCCAATTTCCCACCACGGTGAATATGTGACAGCAGCTGGCGCCTACGAGACGCCACCATTCATCACTAAATGTTAAAATATTAAATCTAGATGTTAGAGTTTTGTGATTTTAGGAGTTCAATTTTTAAATATGAACAAGACTTCCAAAAACATTGTCACGACCCTGACTACGATTATAACTGTGAGTTTCTCTTTATTATTATAAATTCCTCATATACTCTATTTTTACCGTGTATTTTAATCAAGCCACTTTTTTTTAATATAATTTTGTATGAAACCATCTATACATATCTTTATACAATTTAATAATATTATAAACTACGATTACGGAAAAAAAATTATTTACGTTCAATATATTGAATAAAAAAGACATATTAAAAATATCTTATAAAATTTATAAAAAACTAAATATAAAGATAAAAATTATAATAAAATACTAATAATATTTATAAAATTTGTGGGAACATTGGTATGGCCTGTGGTGGTCCCCTTCTACTTCTGTCTTTGAGCCTTTTGCTTAGTTTATTTGATTGAGCAATCTTATTATCAAATATAAATTTAAATATATTTTTTTGACAAACTCAAAATCTTTGACCTATATAAATTCAATTGATTTATTAATCGGGTGAGTACTGTAACACCCCAAATTTTATAATGAACTATTTTATTAATTAAATAGGAATTTAGATATTTAATTTGGTGTTAAAATTATTTTATAATATATGTTGATTAGTTTTATGATTAATTTTCCTTATAGGCATGATTCTATGATGTGCTAGTTTTATAAATATTAGATTACATGAGCGATATAAATAATAAATATTATATTTTACTCTTTGATCTATTTTTTTTGAAAAATAATAGTATTTTAGTGTAATATATAGTTTAAAGAAAAAGATTTTATGCAATTTTACATGTATACACGTGTACCCAATTAATGTAATATTTTTATGTGCGTTTGACTGATATTAAGTATGCACGTAGTTATATTTCAATTATTTATAACTACTTTCTATTTTTAGTTATTTTTTTTTTTAAAATAATATCTTGAGATAGAATTGATATTGTGTTTGATTTCTTGTATTTTTTATATGCTTTTTTTATGACATTGTGATTTTATATATATTTATTATGATTTAGTAATTAATATAAAGTGTTGGTGTAATATTTATTTATTTTATAATTTTGACCATTTTCTAATATGATGGTATTATTATAATGTGAGTATTTGAGAAATAAGTATAATTGTACAGATTATTTTGAATGTGAGAGTTTTGATTATTAGTAATATATTTTTTTCATATTGATTATTTTAATTAATCTAATTTATAAAAACATTAGTAATGTTTGGAAACTAAAAGGTGTTTGGAGGAATATTAAAAAGGAGATTAAATAATTATTAGTTTTATTTTAACAAAATAAAAATAATAATAGTAAAATATAAATAAAGAGACCAATGGGTTTGACTCTATGAACCCTAATTGTTAATAAAATAAAACAAACAAAAGAAGGGAAGGGAGTTGGAAGGGCAGCCGTAAACCCAAAGAGGAAACACAACAATAACCCTATCGTTTGACACCGGTGATGTTCCAGAAAACTTTCTCCATTTTCGCCCAAATTTGAGTATGTTATTTCATTCATTTAACTCATCAATTAAACATAATTTTTCAGATTTTTAACAACCCTAATTTCTCTCTAAGATACTCGACTTCTCTATTTGTAGAATTCGTTATTTTGCATCGTTCTCCTTCACCATAAGTCCGATTTGAGTGAAACCAACGCCAAAACGACCGTGTGAAAAGTGGCTATATTATCCACTGATTGGTTTTCTGATTTATGGTAATTTTATTTGGCCGATTTTCAAATTTAGTTTTTAGAATATCTCCTCATAATTTATTTTTGACGTTTACCCATAAACTGTCGAGTTAGATCGATTGAAGGACAAAGAGTCAAAGTGTAACACCCCGTTTTTCAAAGCGAGGGTATATTTTTTTTTTGAAAGTAACTAAACATAAAACAGAGAAATAGATAAAGAAGTGCCTTTGGATAAATAATTGAGTCATTATAATTTACAAGCAGCGGAAAAGTTTCTCCAATTACAAATCCAAAACATTTACACAACATCAAATGGTACATGGAACCCATCCGAAGATGATGTCAAACTGATAATATTAGTAAAGTACAGTTTTCCAAACTAAAAATACTCCCAACCAAAAAGAAGGACCCCTAGTCCCTATACACCATCCTAATCTGATCATCCTGCCAAAAAACTATACACCCTGAGTAATCTCCATCGCGCCCCGTGAGATCCTCTAACGTAACTGCAGTCAAGCGTTCCATCTCCATTCCCGTCCGTAGGGTACGAACCGGTAGGACCGTCCTGACTCTCATCTGAGGGCAAAGCCCAGATTTTCCACAATAATTGTAAAGGGTCACCAACCAGAAAATAACAGTTAACACATAGCAATTAAGTTTTTAATGCTCAAAACAACTTTTCAACTAAGCATGCACCTTAACAGGATTTTCAATATGTGAAAGTTCATACCATACATTGCCAATTAAATGAAGGTAGAATGCAGTTCTCGATCTCCTAATTATCACATAATAAAACAAGACATGGATAGATTCATGAGCAATTAATCATACAACTAAAACGAGGATTTCACTGAGCCAATCGATTGATGAAATCGATTGGGTGAAGGTTTTGAATGAAAACAGAATCCTGGGCTGAATCAATCGATTTGGCAATCGATTGAGTGGGTACTGAGCCCCCAGGTTTTAAGCCAATCGATTCCAAATCGATTTGGTAGAATATGGATGAGTCCCTGACTTAGGCCCAATCGATTGGGCAAATCAATTTCGTAAGGGATTTTCGAAAACTGATTACAAAATCGATTGGCTAATCGTTTTTGTTCATTTGGCCAAGTCCCTGACTTCCATCCAATCGATTGGGAAATCGATTCCCTGATCATTTTCCCAAAAATTCATGAATTAACTAAGTCATTCCTAATCAAGTCATCACAACTTAACACTTTAGCAGGTCTACTACGCGATTACCACGGAAATTGGGATCTCGATAACCATCATACTTACAACAATAATCAACACGTAACACTTAGCATTTTCAACGCAATTATCATGATAAATCAATTCAAATCACTCAATCATAAACTCAAATCAATACGACTCGCGTGGCCAACACCCTAATGCAATGCGATATGCCAAATGCATACTCGGAATCCAAACCAAAACTCTCCTCGAAGGGCCGTAATCATATAATGTAACGCCTATCGCAGGCCAAAGTAACCAAAAGTAAGACAATTACCGAGTGCCACCTATACGGGTCAGCACGATTACTAAAATGCGTAATCATAAACGTACCACTATCACGGGTCAGCACAGTTTACCGAGGTGTCACCTATCACGGGTCAACACGATTTACTAAAAAAAAAGCGGAATCGTAAAGTACCGCTATCACAGACCAGTACTGTTACCTAGTGCCACCTATCACGTGCAGCACAATTCACCAAAAATGTAAATCGTAAATGTACCACCATCAGGGTCAGTACAGTTTACCAAGGTGTCACCTATCACGGGTCAACACGATTTACTAAAAAGTAAATCGTAAACGTACCACCTTCACGGGTCAGTACTGTTACCAAGGTGTCAACCTTACTGGGTCGACACAATTTACAAATGAAATGCATGAGCATACACAGACTCCATCCACAACATCGTTAAGCAAAGCAGATATTTAAAAGATTCCCCATTTAATTACCCATTTCAACTAACGACTTTTCAAACAACATTAAATAAATAAGTCATTAAGAGATTCCCCGTTCTTAATACCGGATTTATCTTAATGATTTTCAAAACAAACGTTAAGCAAACCGTCATATTAAGAGTTCCCCATTCTTAATTAACTTTTGACTTAAACGACTTTCCGCAAAACATTCAGTAAGACGTCATTAAGAGATTCCCCATTCTTAATACTCATTTACCGAAACGATTTTCAAAAACGATAGTTAAGTAACCGAGACATTAAGAGATTTCCCCATTCTCACGTCCAGTTAACTTAAACATTTTCCTCAATGCACATTAAGTAAACCGAGTTATAAAAGATTCCCCATTTTTAATACTCGTTTACTCTAATGTTTTTCAATTCCACAGAAATAACTCAAATACTCTCACATTCAACCATAATACACAACACCAACCAATTAACAACCATCAAGTATGACACGCCAAATACAATGAACACAAATCAAAGCAACATAACACCCAATGCGTCAAATTTCATTTACCCACGAAACATTCATCAGTAAACAAAACCTACTCTAAGGTTTACCCCTAACGCACTAGTTCTTTTTCCCCAAATCGATACATTTACCTAACAAATTCCTCTTCCACACAACACAGATAAAGTCCCTAATGCAAACTAGAAGTTTGGAAGGAGCCCTTACCTCAACGTTAGCTTTAACGGACGTTTCCGGTACCGTGATAATTCCGGTAAATCCCCGCCGCAACACCGCTTCCAAATTAGTCACTAGTACCGT
>PGTU02005780.1:0-12184 GCA_002896215.2 Cicer echinospermum
ATTTCAGTTAACGTTTTATTTCTTTATCTTTTTTTTTCTTCTCGATTTGGTCCTTTATATTAATTTTAAGTGACAATTTGATCTTTTATATTTTAAAATGTCAACAATGTTATCTTTTTTTTTTTGCAAAAATTTTGAAAAAAAATTCATCAAAATTTTCAAATAAATCCATAAAATTAATTATCATCCACAAGATATGTATGGAAATTTGATCAAATTCATAACTTAAATCTTTAAATAAACTTACATTTTCATCTCTAACAACATCAAATAAAGTATGAATACATGAATTTATTTGAAGATTTGAGTTACGAATTTGATTAAATTTGTATTATATTGAAGAATATAAAATTAATTTTATGGGTTTTGTTTGAAAATTTTGATGAATTTTTTTTTAAAAAAAGGAAAATATTGCTGACATTTTAAAACATAAAAGATCAAATTATCACTTAAAATTAAAATAAAGGATCAAATTGAGAAAAAAAAATATATATAAATGACTAAAACGTTAACTGAAATTAAGTTAAGGGAGACTTTTTTTAACTATAGATAATTATGCTTAAGAACTCGTTATCTACTAATTATGAAGACATTTTTTAACTTATTCTTACATAAAAATTTATAATGTTAACTAAAAAAATGGTTTAAAACTTAGCAGAAATATACACATCATCATAGATTACCTAACCACAACACTAACAATCAAACCATACATATTTGCCATGAATTAAATGCATTAAACACACAATTTAATTCATTAACAACAAGCAACAAATTAATCCATAAACCAACACTTATAATTCAAAATTAATATCCACACCGTGCATATCTATATATATATATACTATTGTAAAAATAATTCCCAACAAATTATGAAAATGTGTTTTTAAAGGAAAAATAAACTTTTAAAAGTTATTTAGGAAATTCTATTTCTCAAAGTACACTTGAACACTTTATACTATCTTCCTCCAATATAACAGTGCAAATTTAATAAACTTATACTATCTTCCTCCAATATAACAGTGCAAATTTAATAAACTTCATTTAACTATAATTTCATAATTAATTAATTACAAAAACTTATTAGTAATAACAAAGTTTTCTTACTAAAAGTAGTTTCTAATTAAATAAGTAAAATACAACTTATAAATCACATTTCGGGTACCATATATTATAGTGGGACTTCTTCTAAACATGAACTTTAAGACTCATTAACTTGTAATAACTGCAAGTTTCCAAACAAAGACCAAGACAGTCAAACACAAATAATGAATGGGGAGAGTTTTGTAATCATGTTGATATTATAATATAAGTAAGAAGAGCACACAAATAATCCTAATAAAACCATATCATAACACATCATTGTACGTGTTTCATCTTGTTTCACTCAGCTCTATCAAATAGGGTTTAGTTACTCATGACAGAGATGCAAACGATGGAGATTAAAGAAGAATTACAAGAAAGATTCATAAATGATTCTCGATAAAACTCCTCCAATGGTTTTAGAAACAGTCGTCTCTGAGTTTTTCTGCTAGGGCACAAGACTTCAAACTTCTCAAATGTAAAAATGATCCCTGAAAAGTGAGAAAAATGAGTTTTTATACATTCTCCTTATGCGGGATTTGCGCTTAAGGCGCATTTGGACAGATTCAGGAAAGCCCTGAAAGGTGTTGCGCCTCATGCGCACAACATATGCTATCTAACATTTACTACTTTTTTTGGATCTTAGCTTTCATTGGCACTTGGTTGGACTCCAATTGGACATCAAGCAAATTCAAGATATGGCTGACATACTCCAACATGGTCATGTTGATTTCTCATAGAAATCAGTAGTGGCACTAAAAAGAGAACAACGCAAAACTACAAAAAAATCTCTATGAATCAAGAAAATAAGCGGCATGAAGCAATTTTATTAATTCCATGAACAATAATCAAACCAAATATATCAAATAACTCCTTAATAATTTTAACTAATGATTAAAGAATAAATAAGAATAAAAAACAATAAAAAAATATGCATATGATGAATATATGTTAAATATGTCGGTTGCATCGAAACGAGTTAAAAAACAACATGTTGTTTAAGTCGTTTGTTGTTAACTTGGGCACGGAACTGAAATATGGTTTTTAGAGAGAGGAGGAATGTGCACTATGGTAAGTGAGAGAGAGAGGAGAACAATCAATTGTTTTTTAAATTTTTTTTTTTATTTGATAGATTGTCTTTTTTTTTTGTCAAGTTTTAATTGTTTGTGCGTAAAGGCTGACATATAAGTGGAGTAACCATCTAAGAATTTTTTATGACGAAGTAAAAACTGAATATTGAATATCTTCAGTAAAAACTTAATATATCAACGTTGAAATTTCAAACTTTTTTATTTTCAATCTCTCTTTACAAAATTATATTATGACTTATATAAATTGTGTAATCTGATTTTTTTTTATTAAGCTAAAAATTTATTAAATTCTAATTGTTTCAAAAAGTACCTTTAAAGCTTTTAGTATAGAATTGCCAATCATGATTGATTTCCTCATTTAGGGTGTAAAAATGAAGTCAAGATTACTTTTTCAATGGTTATAAATGGAGAAGGCTTATTCAACATAGATTGTCAAATAAAACTTACATATACAAAGAGAAATACAATAATCATTGTTGGACTTTAGTCATTTGAATCCTAATTTTGACATAATTAACAAACATACAATGATTCATACACCACATGATAAATCTAATATTTGAATTGAGCAAGATTTCAGGAACAACAATCCAATCCTACACACTTGGAACATGTTGCTTGGAACACCAGAAATCAACAAAACGTTGATTTTTGACTGAATAGTAAATCGATTGGGAAATCGATTTCATAACAAGGGTGTAAAGGCAAACCCAATTGTTTGTGTTGGTATAATCGATTGGGCAATCGCTGACTAATTTAGAAATGAAAAATTGCACAAGCTCAGTAGCACCCCAAGTTTTGAGGGTAATCGATGACAAATGGATGTATACATTTCACAAAGTTAAACCTGATTGAAATAAATCGATTGGGAAATCGATTGTACCAAGTCACAGTACACATCAGTTTTTGAGGTAATCGATTGGCAACGATTGCTTAAATATCTTTCAAAAATAACTTTCCCTGTGACAAAACAATCGATTGGACAATCTATTGTGTGAGCAATCAAGTTAAGTTTGGTTGACTTGGGAAATCGACTAATCCAGGTAAAGAACGTTTCAGACCAAATAATACAAATCGATTGGCACGTCGTTTAACATCAAAATAGCTGAGTCACTGACTTAAACACAATCGATTGGCAAATCGATGAAAGAACTTTTGAAATCACAGTGAACTCTGAGCTTGTGGCCAAATCGATTCTGAGTATTATGTTAATCCGATTATGAAGACTTAATAAATCGATTACGAAATCGATTGATATGTGTTTTTATTTTGACATAACATCTGAATTCGATTACGAAATCGATGCATATAAGTCTTAACATAATCACTGAAAATGTTTTTAAGAATCGATTGGTAAATCGACTTGGCTTATATAGTTTCAAGATTCAAGAAAAACAAGACACACGATAATCGATTGGCAAATCGATTAGGACGGTTTTAAATCACTTTAAGAAATCGATTGGCAAATCGATTGATTAGATGTTTTCAAGAAACTATATAAAACTGTTCTTCAATCATTCTTTCAATAACAATCTGAAAAACAACTTTGAATATTCTTGATATACAAAAGAACTCTCAATAACACTTGGTTAACACACTGAGGATTGCTTTTTCAGATCACAGCAAAAGAGCATTATCAACAATCAATAAGAGAGCTGGAAAATGATCTTGAAAGACAGGTTCTCATGAACAATCCTTGAATATCCAGAATCGTGCAGAAGTGACATTATGACCAAGATTGAAGACTTCTTTTGTTCTTCCTTTATTCAGTTTTGTAATAATACTTTGAAAAGAACGGATAAGCGAGAAAAAGCCAGCTTGAAACTGGTGCTACTTTCTTGGGTGAGAGTGCTCAACAAGAAAGAGTCGATACTTTGATTCTGTGTTAGAATTGCTGAGTATCTACAAGGATCAGAGGGTGATAATAGGAAGAGATCATTAAGATAGATAAGGTTTCGGGGATGAAACTGGACAGTCTGTAATTGATTCTTTCTATTGGAGAAGGAAAATCTGAAATCCGATCGGGATTTGCAGACTGGATGTAGGTTGTCAAGTTGACAACTGAAACAGTATAATCTTGGACTGCAATCTTCTCTAACCCTTTAAACTCCTCTAATTTTTCTTCCTTGCAATATCTGTATTGTTATTAATAATTAGATGCATGTTAAACATATTATGTGATAGGTAATATTGTTTAATCTGATAATTTGAGCTTGCATGCATCTTGGTAATCGCCTATCAATTTACTTGAACTTGCTAATCTTGTATGCCACAATTTAAATTCCGCTGTGTGATAGAAATTGATTTTAATTTCTTGAAAGAACTGATACATTCCGATTATTTCGAGGTCGTACATTACGCACAAATTGGCCTCAGAGACCCTAACTTTGTTGAGAGGTAACACTCATATAAGGACTATGGCCTCAAAACGATTTTCTGGGAGAAAGGCGCATCGTTAGGCAAGACCTCCAGCTTTCATACGAACAGCTATATGTACTGGAAGCACAGGATGCTGATAATTCCTGGAAGCCAGTGGCATAGACATCCTTGACGCTGTTGAAACACGTCCAATATATCCCAAGATTGCAGGAACAAATGACTCAATGATTCTCAAGCCTAGAGGCCGACTGGTCTGACGACGACAAAAAGAAGGTACGGTTATTAATGCTAAGGCTAAGATTACATTATAACATCTGCTCTTTGTGCAAACAGAATTCTTTAGAGTATCATAACTGCAAGTCAGGCAAAAGAACATGTGGGACATTCTTTCAAGAAACACATGACAGGAACCACAGATGTGAAGAGGAGCTCGCAGTAACACACTATGCACGAATAGATCTATTCAGCATTGAAAAAGGACGTAATCCATCAGCGATCTGCATCAACCCAGCATTCACACACATTGTGAATAATCTTCCGACGCATTGGGAAAGAAAGTGACAACTGAACAGCAGATTGGAAAACATCTATGAGGTGTCTAATCAGCAGAGAGTGCAGCCAAAATAAACAGCCATAGCAGAATCTTAAAGATCTAGCAAAGATGACGACTGCAACTTTGTTTGGAAAACTAAGGGAACATGAAATGGAACTACATCGACTGGACGAATCAGAAATGGAAAGCCGCAAAAAGAAAGGATTATCTTTGAAGGTTCAAGCCCATCAATCGAAAACTGAATCAGATAGCTGCTCAGATCAATCCAGTAGTGAATCTGAAGAGCCGGAAATCGGGTTGCTTGTCAAGAAATTTAAGAAGTTTCTGAAGAAGAAAGACAACAAATTCAGAAAATCATCTAGCTCCAAGACTACTGACAACAAGACCATTACATGCTATGAATGTGGTAAAACTGGTCACATAAAGTCAGAATGCTACAAATTGCAGAACAAGAATAGAGCTACAAAATCAAAAGGCAAGGAACCAGTCACCAAAACCAGAAAAGCTTATATTGCATGGAATGATAACGATGAATCCTCTGCCTCTTCTGATGAAGAAGAAGTCAATTTGTGTCTCATGGCAAATACAGATTCAGAATCAGAAAATGAGGTGTGCTTGACATCCACGAAACACTCATGGTATCTAGATAGCGGATGCTCAAAGCACATGACTGGTGACAAATCCAAATTCCTGTCCCTGACATTAAAGGAAGGAGGCTTTGTCAAATATGGTGATAACAACAGAGGAAAGATCATTGGAATTGGTGATGTAGGCGATGAATCAACTGCAGTAATCAAAAATGTGTTATACGTTGAAGGATTAAAACACAACTTACTGAGTATAATCCAGCTATGTGACAAAGGTTTTCAAGTATGTTTTTCATCACAATCTTGCATTATTGAGCATAAAGATGACAAACACATAAAGCTAGTTGGGGACAGAATTAACAACATTTACATGTTGGATTTCAATTCTGTACCAAGTGCAATCATTTACATGCTGCTTGTTATCCAACTCAGATGAAACATGGCTTTGGCATAAAAGAATTGCTCACATACACATAAATCATTTGAATAAACTTGTCAGCAAACAGTTAGTCTTAGGTCTACCAAATAGGAAGTTTTCTAAAGATAGACTGTGTGATGCATGTGAGAAAAGCAAACTGGTTAAGACTCCATTTCCCTCTATAGACTTGGTTAGAACAAATAGAGTTTTACAACTAGTTCACATGGACCTTTTTGGACCTGCCCAAGTTAAGAGTTTAGGTGGAAACCTGTATGGATATGTGCTGGTTGATGATTATTCTAGATTCACATGGACTTACTTTTTAGCTCATAAAAGTGATACATTCTCAGTTTTCAAAAAGTTTGCTGCTTTGGTTCAAAATGAGAATGATTTGAAAATTGTTTCAATAAAAAGTGATCATGGAGGTGAATTCCAAAATGATCTTTTTCAAAATTATTGTGAATCACATGGAATCAACCACATATATTCTGCCTCTAGGACACCACAGCAGAATGGGGTAGTGGAGAGGAAAAATAGATCCCTAGAAGAGTTAGCTAGGACCATGCTTAAGGACTCCAACCTACCTAAGTACTTTTGGGCAGATGCAATTAGTATAGCCACTCATGTTGTGAATAGAGTTCTCATTAGGCCCCTGCTTAGGAAAACACCCTATGAGCTTTACAAGGGTAGAAAACCAAACCTGTCCTACTTTAGAATCTTTGGTTGTAAGTGCTTTGTTTTGAACAATGGCAAATAACACCTAGGAAAGTTTGACCCTAAGGCAGATGAAGGTATCTTTTTAGGATATTCCCAAACTAGTAAGGCCTATAGAATCTACAACAAAAGAACAAAAACCATAGAAGAGTCAGTTCATGTAAAGTTTGATGAATCTTTTACAGAAAACTTGAACAAAACTCCTTCTAAGGTTATTGACATTTTGGATGATGTTGTAGAATCTGAACCACTAGAACAACCTATAACTGAACCTCCAACTAGTTCAGACCTTGTAGAACCTATAGAAACCTATGAGTTGCCTAAGGAATGGAAGTTCAACAGAAACCACCCTTTAGACAACATTATAGTGAGATATCTCTAAAGGTGTTGCAACTAGGAGCAGCCTTAGGTCCAGTTTTGGTAACTTTTACACAGCGCTTTTGTATCTCAGAATTGAACTAAGAACATTTAAGGAAGCCCTGCTAGATAATGAGTTGGATACTTGCTATGCAGAGGAGTTAAACCAGTTTGAGAGAAACAATGTGTGGGAGTTTAGTAACCCTAGCCAGAAGGTAAGCTGTGATAGGAACCAGGTGGGTGTTTCAGAAACAAGTTTGGATGAGAATGGGTGATAACTAGGAATAAAGCCAGATTAGTAGGCAAAGGGTTATAGTCAAGAGGAGGGAAATATGATTTGATGAAACCTATGCCCAGTAGCTAGACCTAGAAGCCATAAAGAATTCTTAATTGGCTTATGCTTGTATAATGGACTTCAATCTTTTATCAAATGGATGTGAAGAAGTGCTTTTCTCAATGGTGACCTTCAAGAGGAAGTCTTTGTTAGCCAACCTGGTTTTGAAAATCCTGATTTTCCTAATCATGTGAAAACTCTCAAAGGCCTCCTAGCGGTAGAAACAAGCTAACAAGAGCTTGCGTATGAGAAGCTCAGCAATTTCCTAATTCAACAAAAACTTTTTAAGAGGAATGTGACAATACTCTTCACAAAAACTACTGGAAATGACATCTGCTTGTCCATATATATCCTGTTGATGACATTTCATATTTGGAATCTCACAATGATAAACTGTGCAAAGAATTTGAAAATTTGATGAAGGTGTAAATTTGAAAATGTCAATGATGGTGAACTGTCTATTTCTTGGGATTTCAAATTACCGAAGCAAGCAAGGCATTTTCATTAGTCATCTAAATATTTTCTGATTTGATAAAAGAAATTTAACTTTGATAAACTTAAGTCCTTGATACACTCATGAGTCAAGGAAAATTTCTTAGACCGAGATGAGAAAGTAAACCTGTAGATGTCACTAGATTCCGTGGTATGATTGGATCTCTGCTCTACCTTACAGCAAGCCGACAACACATTAGTTCAGTGGTTTGTATGTGTGCAAGGTATCAATCGATCCGAAAGAATCTCACATCAGTGCAGTTAAGAGAATTTTCAGATATTGGTAGGAACTAAAAGTCATTGGTTTGTGGTATCAAAAAGGCATCAACATGTACATGATGGGTATTCAGACTCAGACTTTGCCGTTGTAAATGACAGGAAAATTACCTCATGAACTTGTCATCTGCTGGTAATTCTCTAGTGTCTTGGTTCAGAAAGAAGCAAACAAGTTTGCATTGTCTACTGCTGAAGCTGAATACATAGCAGCTGGGAGCTGTTGTGCTCAAGATTCTATGGATGAAACAGCATTTAATGGATTCGGTTCGATTTGGGGACAGTGCCGATCATGTTGATAACACAAGTGCAATCAGCATAACCAAGAACCAGTAAGCACTCAAGGACAAAACACATTGAGGTAAGGCATCACTTCATAAGAGACCACTTTCAGAATGGAGTTATTCAAAACTGAGTATGTGAACACTACAGACAGTTAGCTGATATTCTTACAAAAGCTTTCCCAAAGAGAAAGTTTTTTGCAAATAAGGATGAAACTAGGATCATTGATCCTAGTGAAGTATGATTTTGTTGATTCTGGTATTTTTCGTAATGTTTCCAGTTAAATCGATTTGGAAATCGATTACCAGCATGGTTAATGGTTTATAAATCGATTTGGAATCGATTACTTTAGCCAGGATTTAAAGTTCAGAAAATTTTTTTTAAACCTTCACAAGCATCGATTTGGAAATTGATTAGTTAAGGTTCAACCTTAAGACAATCGATTTGGACAATCGATTAAGTAAAACTGGAATCGATTTGAACATCGATTTGAAATATGACCGTTACTCTTATTTTACTAGCCGTTGGGAACTTTATCATTACTGAATCGGTGAGGATTTCCCAGCAACGGTAACCTAATCGATTGGAAATCGATTACAAGGTCAAGAGTATAAATAGGAACAGTTCTAAATCGTTTCTGCATTCTATTTTCCAGATTTTCACTGCTTTTCTCTTGTCTGCTTCATTCTTCTGTCTCTGTATCTGTTAGCATCTTCATTCTACATTTCTACCTACTTCGAACCTACATCAAATTATTGATATGGCACGTGTAAAACAGACCCAAGCTCGTACTCCATCTCCCTCATCTTCTTTCACAAGTGAAAACCTTCACCCCCACCAACTTTGACAAAGAGAGTACCTATCCCAACTCACAAAATTCTTGCCAAAGATAAGGCAAGGCTCCTGCACCAATCCAAGAGAAGACGAAGAAGACGTAAAGAACCCCCAACAGAGAAGCTCATGGCTGATGCATGAAAGAAATATCTCAGAAAAGGAAGAAGAAACCTAATTCTTCACCACCTCCCAAGAAGGTCTCAGCACCAAAGGAAAAGGAGGCACAACCATCTCTGTCAACAGACTTTGCAAAGAGGAAAATTCATGAGGCAAGAACCATGGATTTTGCATACTTTGATGTTGTTGAATTCACGTTTCAAAATCATCTCAGATTTCATGGATTGGAGAGTTTTCTTCTTCTACACTTATAGCTACCCAAGGCTGCTCAGGGAGTTTTATTCTACATTCAAGTTAACTGAAGAAGGGTTTACTGCTTTAGTTAAGGGAAAAAGGATTGCAATGTCCTTTGATGACTTCTCTACTTTTCTGGATTGCCTTCTACGGGCAAATCTATCGATGGCAGCTCGGAAGCTGACACTGCCGATGAAGGTTGGGAGAGACAACACTTGATAGCTACAGCATAAAAGACCTGATGATCGATGGGTTCGTTGAATCCTATTTCATTGCCATGGTCAAATGAAGGTTCAACAGAGGATGTGATGTACACTCTTACGCGATGTTGGTATCAGATCAGGAACGCATGCAGTAGTCCTGTAACACCCCGTATTTTCAAAGCGAGGGTTATATTTTTTCAAAGTAAATAAACTAAAACAGAGAGGAATAAATAAAGAAATTGCCTTTGGATAAATAATTGAGTCATTATAATTACAGGGCAGCGGAAAAGTTACTCCAATTATAAATCCAAACCATTTTCCAACAACAAATGGTACATGTAACCCCATCGAAAATAACATGTCAGGCTGACAATATTAGTATAGGTACAGTCTTCCATTTTTAAATAAAATGCAATACAAAAGAAAAGACATCTGTTCCCTCTTGACAACCTAGTCTGATCATTTTACAAACAACTAAACACCCTGACCGATCTCCACGCGCGCCCGTGAGATCCCCTTATCGTGCTGCAGTCAAGCGTTCCCATCTCCATTTCCGTCTGTGGGGTACGAACCGGTAAGATCGTCCTGACTCTCATCTGAGGGCAAAGCCAGATTTCCACAAGATTGTAAAGGTCCACCAACTCGAAAATAAAGTTAACACATAACTTTAAGTTTTGATGCCAAAAATAAGCTCTTACACGAATACCAAGCATACACCTTACGCAGGATTTTAAATAGCGAAAGTTCATACATACATTGCCAAGAAAATGAAGGTAAATGCAGTTCTGATCCTGAATTACACACAATAAAAACAAGAGCATGATAGATCACGAGCAATTAATCATACAACTAAAACTGAGGATGTTCACTGAGCCAATCGTGGGCAATCGATGGGTGAAGATTTTAATGGATAAACAAAAGAATCCTGGGCTGACATAAATCGATTGGCAATGATTGACAGGATAACGGAGCCCTGACTGAATCCCATCGATGTCCAAATCGATTTCCTGAAGGTTTTGAGTGAAATTTTTGAAACTCTTGCTTGATTAAATCGATTGGCAATCGATTGACAGGAAGCTAGCCTCTGACGTTAATGCAATCGATTCCAAATCGATTTGTCGAATATGGAATGAGCCCTGACTTAGGCCCAATCGATTGGGCAATCGATTTCGTAAATGATATTGAAAAACTGATTACAAAATCGATTGGCTAATCGTTTTTGTCCATTGCCAAGTCCCTGTTTACTATCCAATCGATTGGGAAATCGATTTACCTGTGTATTCTTTCAAAAATTCATAAACTAACTCAATCACATTCATACATAATCCAAATTCTTAACACTTAACACTGATAACACAATTACTACGACATCATGGATTTCGAAATGGTATTGCAATCAAACATGTTATCACCAAATTCCAAAACATAACACTTAGCATTTATAACACATTACTACACAACAAAAATGAACCAACAGTTCACAAATCAACAGGGTGTAGTCTCTTGCGGACAAACACAATTCCCTCAAGAACGTAAGTCGTAAACGTACTACCTATCACGGGTCCGTACCGTTTACCGAGGTGCCACCTATCCCGGGTCAGCACAACTTACCAAAACATACACGAGTAAACGAGACATTAAGAGATTCCCCATTCTTAATTTTCGTCTAACTTAAACCAGGGCGTAGTCTCTCACGGACAGACCCCTGCGCAGTCTCTCACGGACAAATGCAATTCCCGCAGGAACGTAAGTCGTAAACGTACTACCTATCACGGGTCCGTACTGTTTACCGAGGTGCCACCTATCCCGGGTCAGCACAACTTACCAAACACAATTCCCTCAGGAACGTAAGTCGTAAACGTACTACCTATCACGGGTCTGTACTGTTTACTGAGGTGCCACCTATCCCGGGTCAGCACGACTTACCAAACGTAAATCGTAAACGTACTGCCTATCACGGCCTTTACTGTTTACCAAGGTGCCACCTATCCCGGGTCAGCACGATTTACCGAAACACATAAAAAAAAGCGAGACATTAAGAGATTCCCCATTCTTAATTCTCATTTAACTTAACGATTTTCAAGACAAAACATTCAGTAAATAAGTCGTTAAGAGATTCCCCATTCTTAATACTCATTTACTGAAACGATTTTCAAAAAACGAACTTTAAGTAACCGAGACATTAAGAGATTCCCCATTCTCAACGCCCAGTTATCTTAAACAATTTTCCAAA
>PGTU02005782.1:0-16043 GCA_002896215.2 Cicer echinospermum
ATGTAAGACCCATAATTTTAAAGTACCATTTATGTATTTTTGGTGTATTTTGGATTTTTGGCGGAGGCTTTTAAGCCAAAGTTAATTATATTTTGGAGGTTTATAATCAAAAAAGATATTTTGATGCCAATTAAAATTTCTCGTCGATAAATAAATTGAAATTAACTGCGGTGAATCCTTTACGGATAATTTAATGCGTTTCGGGTGAAACGGTAATTTAACAAATATCTAGATATTTTGAGATATTTGTTAAGTTATATTTATTATCTATATATGTTTGTTTGGAGGGAAAAAGAAAGGAAAACTAGAAGGAAAGAAAAGGAAAAATAATAGTATAAAAAGGGAAGAAGGAAAAAGGAAAAAGGAAAACAAAGGAAAGAAATCGAAAAACTCCATCTCTTCCTCTGCGACGTGACCATTTTTCTCCTCTCCCGTTTCCATTTTCGTCGCTTCCTTTTCTTCAAAACTAGTAACCCAAGGTTGGGTGAGAGTTAGACCAAGGATTTCGCAACTCGACTCTTCCTCTTTGATCGCGAAACAAAGAAAAACGGTATTTGAGATTCAAACGCAACTCCTCCATTTCTTCTAGATCCAAGCTGCATTTCGCGAAGAGTTAGAAGGGAAAAGTTGCTCACTACCACGCAACGGTGCTAGGGGACCAATTTGGAGGCGACGTCGCGAGCAAGAGATTTTACCGGCTTTACTCGCGGAACCGGAAACCACGTAAAGCTAACGTTTAAAGTAAGGGCCCTTCTCAAACTTCTAGTTTGCATTAGGACTTATTTGTGGTTTGTGGGAAGGAAATTGTTAGGATTTAATGTATCGATTGGGGAAAAACGAATCTACAATGCGTTACGGGTAAAACCTTAGAGTTAGGTTTTGTTTATATTGATGAATGTTTCGTGGTAAATGAATTTGAGATCATTGTGTATGACTATGAGTGCATGAAAGTCTGATGCTTTGGGTGTCACGTTGTGTTGAATGTGTTCGGATTTGGCGTGTCCATACTTGATGTTTTGTTAATTGGTGTGGTTTGGTTGTGAATGTGGTTTGGTTGAATGTGAGAGTATGTTTGAGTTTGTTTCTGTGGAATTTGAAAACCATTAGAGTTAAAACGAGTATTAAAAATGGGGAATCATTTAATACTGCATGTGCGTTGACGATAATGTTTTAACTGTGAGATGGGAGTCGTGTATGCTCTATCGTTTTTGAAAAATCGTTTAAGTCAAAAGTATATTAAGAATGTCTCTTAATATGTCTGTTGCTTAAACGTTTTGTTTGAAAATCATTAAGATAAATCGGTGAATGGGGAACTCTCTTAATGACTTATTTATTTATACTGTTTTGTTTTGAACGTTAAAGTAAATGGATGATAATCTTTTATATCTACATGCTTAATGTGTACGTTGTACGATTTTCGTCCTTTGGTAAATTCGTGTTGACCGTGATAGGTGACTTGATAAACTGTACTTTGCCTGTGAATAGGCGGTACATTTACGATTTACGTTTTATGAAACGGGTGACCCTGATAGGTGGGCACCTCGATAAACGATACGGGCCCGTGGATAGGCAGTACGTTATGGTTTTCGTTTTGGGTTAAAATTGTGCAGACCCGTGATAGGTGGCACCTTGATAGATAGTACTTGGCCTGTGATAGCGGTAACGACTACAATTTACATTCTTTTTAGTAAACCGTGCAGACCCGGATAGGTGGTGGCACCGTCGGTAAAACGATACGGGCCCGTGATAGGGCATAACGTTTATGGTTTACGCTTTTAAGTAAATCGTGCAGGACCCGTGATAGGTGGGCCCGTCGGTAATTGGTACTTCGGCCTGCGATAGGCATTTGTACAATTAGATGTAACGGCCCGTTCGAGGAGGGTTTTGGTTGGAATTCCGAGTCCATGCATTTTGGCATATACGCATTGCATTAGGGGTGCTTGGCACGCGAGTGTATTTGATTTGAGTTCATGATGAGTGATTTGAATTTTGATTTATCGTGGTAATAAACGGTTGAAGGTGCTAAGTGTTTGTGTTGGTTATTGGGTGTAAGTATGATGGTTATCGAGATCCCATTTGCCGTGGAAATCGCGTAGGAATTGCTAAGTGTTAGGTTGTGGACTTGATTAGGAATGACTTGAGTTAATTCATTGAATTTTTGAGAAAATGATCAGGGGAAATCCGATTTCCCAATCGATTCGATGGTAAACAGAGACTTGGCCAAATTACAAAATCGATTAGCCAATCGATTTTGTAATAATGTTTCGAAAATCATATGAAATCGATTGCCCAATCGATTGGCCCTTAAGTCAGGACTCAACCATATTCGACCCAAATCGATGTGGACATCGATTGGCTTAAAAACCTGGGGCTCAGTACTCACTCAATCGATTTTCCCAATCGATTGAAATCAAGCCAGAGATCAAAATTCACTAAAACCTTCAGGAAATCGATTTGGAAATCGATTGGCATTAAGTCAGGGGGCTCAGTTATCCTGTCAATCAATTGCCCAATCGATTGAATTAAGCCCAGGATTCTGTTTTCATCAAACTCCTTCACCCCAATCGATTGCCCAATCGATTGGCTCAGTGAAAATCCTCAGTTTGAGTTAGATGATTGATTACTCATTAACTTATCCATGTCTTGTTTTGTTATGTGTTAATTAGGAGATTGAGCACTTCATTTTACTTTCGTTTTAATTTGCAAGGTATTGTATGAACCTTTCGCATATTGAAGATCCTGTTAAGGTGCATGGTTAGTTGAAAAGTCATTTTGAGCATTTAAAAACTTAATTGCTATGTGTTAACTGTTATTTTCTTGGTTGGTGACCCTTTACAATTATTGTGGAAATCTGGGCTTTGCCCTCAGATGAGAGTCAGGACGGTCCTACCGGTTCGTACCCTACGGACGGGAATGGAGATGGGAATGCTTGACTGCAGTTACGTTAGGAGGATCTCACGGGGCGCGTGGTGATACTCAGGGTGTATAGTTTTTTTGGTAGGATGATCAGATTAGGATGATGTATAGGGACTAGGTGTCTTCTTTTGGATTGGAGTATTCTTAGTTTGGAAAAACTGTACTTATACTAATATTGCCAGTTTGACTTCTTATTCGAATGGGTCCCGGTACCATTTGTTGTTGTGTAAACGTCTTGGAATTTATAATTGGAGAAACTTTTCCGCTGCTTGTAAATTTTAATGACTCAATTATTTATCCAAAGGCATTTCCTAATTTAATTCTTTGTTTGTTTTTAATTACTTTTAAAAAAAAAAAAATATACCCTCGCTTTGAAAAACGGGGTGTTACATGGCACCTCGGTAATTTAGTACTTCAGCTTGTGATTGTCTGTACAATTATGATTTACGGCCCTTCGAGGAGGGTTTTGGTTTGGAATTCCGAGTCCATGCATTTTTGGCATATACGCATTGCATTAGGGTGTTTAGCACGCGAGTCGTGTTTGATTCAAGATTATTATTGAGTGTTTGAACTCAAGTCGTCATGGTGATTGTGTAATAATTGCCAAGTGTGGATGTTGTGGAATTGTGTGTAAGTGTGATTGATTGCAAAACCATTTCGAAACTCAAGTTGTCGTAGTGATTGTGCTATAATTGCTAAGTGTGTATGTTTTGAAATTGTGTGTAAGTGTGATTGATTGGAAAACCATTTCGAAACTCAAGTTGTCGTAGTGATTGTGCTATAATTGCTAAGTGTGTATGTTTTCAAATTGTGTGTAAGTGTGATTGATTGCAAAACTTTTTCGAAACTCAAGTCGTCATGGTGATTGTGCTATAATTGCTAAGTGTGATTGTTTGGATTTGTGTGTAAGTGTTGGTTGATTTCAAAACCCTTTTAAAAGCTTAATTTTGCTGTTTTCCTGCTGCTGTCTGATGTGTATTCGAATACAGAGAGTTGAATTCGAATACAGACATGTTGTTTTTGCCACTGACTTACTGTGTAGTCGAATACAGAAGGTTGTATTCGAATACAGACATGCTGTTTTGCTACTGACTTGCTGTGTAGTCGAATACAGAAGGTTGTATTCGAATACAGACATGTTGTTTTTGCTGCTGAATGCTGAAACAGCCCTGTATTCCGAATACAGAGATGCTGTATTCAAATACAACAGTGTTGTTTTGTTAAAAACTTCATTTTTCAACCTTGTTTATGAATGTTTGGCATATGGAAACCCTTTTAAGGTGCATTCTAAGTTGAAAGATTATTTTGTGCATTTAAAAACTTAAATGTTATGTGTTAATTGTTAATTTCGGTTGGTGACCCTTTACAACTATTGTGGAAATATGGGCTTTGCCCTCAGATGAAAACCAGGACCATCCTACCGGTTAGTACCCTATAGATGGGAATGTAGTTGGACACACCTGACTGGAGCTGTGTCAGGAGGATCTTGTGGGGCGCATGAAGATCATCCGGGATGTATGGTTTTTTTGGTAGAATGATCAGATTAGGTTGATGTATAGGGACTAGACGTCTTTCTTTTTGGGTTGCGTTTATTTTAATTTGGAAGACTGTACCTATACTAATATTTTTTGTTTTACATTTTATTATGATGGGGTCCATGTACCACTTTTTGAAGTGTAAATACTTTGGATTCGTATTTCAAAAACTATTCCGCTGCTTGTAAATTCTGTTGACTTATTTGTCGTTGTGTTACGACTTAAATATTTATCCAAAGGTATTTCCACTACGCGAAAAAACGCATTTTACAGCGCTTTTTTTAAGCCATTTACAGCGCTTTTTCAAAAAAATAAGCGCTGTGGAATCGAGCGTTGTAAATGATACAACAGCGCTTTTAAAAAAGCGCTATAAAACATGTAAATACAACGCGCGCTTGTTATGCACATTTTACAGCGCTTCCTCAAAAAAGCGCTGTCATATGCACCCCATTATATGAGTTATGCGTTTTGTTGTGTAAAGATGCTGGTCTGCATTTACAGCGTTTCTTGAGAAAGCGCTGTAAAATGCCCACTCCATAATTTCATATTATGGGTTCTGCATTTTACAGCGCTTTCTTGAGAAAGAAGACGACTGAGTTCAAGACTTGGGGCAGATAATATTTTGCGGTGTAATGGTAGGATTTCGTGTACAGCCATTTCAAGTATGCGGAACAACGATTTAGAGACGGTGAAAGAGTAGGCTGAGGATCCATCCTGGAGCAACAAGAGTGTATCAGGATTTAGAGGCAGAAGTTATTGGTGGCCAGGGAATGAAGAAACATGTGGCGGAATATGTGTCCACTTGTCTAACTTGTCAGAAAGCGAAGGTGACATCAGCGACCTGCTGGAATGTTGCACCTTTAGATATTCCTGAATGGAAGTAGACAGCTTTTCCATGGATTTTATAACCGGATTACAGACAGGAGCAAAGAATTTGCATTCCATATGGGTGATAGTGGCTCGATTAACTAAAATCTGCTCACTTTTTGCCGGTAAGGCCACCTATAGGTAATCAGCTAACGAGATCTACATTGTTGAAATTGTGAGGTTACAGGGGGTACCATCGAGCATTGTATCAGACCGTGATCGAAGTCACATGCATTTTTGGGGAGCATTGCACCGAAGGTGGGAACGAAGCTACGATTGAGTCTCAGCTTTACCATCCACAAACGGAACGGACAGACTTGGAAGGACGAATCAGTCTTGGTAAGTCTGTTGAGGGCAATGTGTTTAGATGATAGACGGAAGTTGGGATGATTTACTTCCGTTGAATTAGTTCACTTACAACAATAGTTTCCACGCACAGTATTGGAATGGCACCATATGGGAAGCTTTATACGGGCGAGTGTCAGAGCCCTTGTGTTGTATAAAGACGGTGAGATATGTGTCGGACAGAGATGGTGACAACAGACCACAGCTTTAAAGTAAGGGGAAGATCAAGGGAAAAATGAAAGACTATCACAGATCGCCAGAAGAGTTTACGCAGACCAAGGTCGAGACTTTTTGGAATTCGAACGGTGACATGTATTTCTGAGAAGTCACAACCCACTACCTGGAGTAGGATAGAGCCTAAATCCAGAAGTTGACTCCGAAATTCATTGGACCATATCAGATTTCTGCACGAATTGGCGGTTCGGCTCTATCGGATTGCATTACTCTCGATACTGTCCAATATTTCATTCGAACGTTTGATGATCAACTGAGGAAAAGCATCTCGCAGAATCCATCCTCACGTCGCTCGAACCATACACATCCACTAAGATAACCTGATTTCGAAGTTACCACCCGTAGAATTGCGACAGGAAAGATTAAGCGGTTGAGACCAAGGATGATTTCGTTGTCAAAGGTGTCTGGACCCAACATTACTGGAATGTGACTTGGAACTGGAGAGCAGATGGGGAAACAACACCGAGTATTAATTATTCGTGGGCAATCATATGTAATTACCGATGGAAACGAAACTATTTATAGGTAGGGTGGAAAAGTATGTAAGACGGCTCCAAGATTGACCCATACAGCATACCTTACTCTGTTAATAGTATTATTTGTATGATTGTTCGTTGATTGCTCTCTCAGATTTGCAGAAGCGCTTCAGTGTAAAACGCCAAGTTAATCACTTACCTTTTTGAGGTACACGTATTTAGGATTGAGAGTAATGAGGTTGGACAACAAACCAGTATTTCGATTGCCAATTGGTAGACTGGGTTTTAGCCTCTATCGCATAAATAAACTTGATTTTATGTAGCTTGCAGGGAGGGAATTACTATGTACCTTGTGGCACGGCTTTAATTGAAGAGTCGAGCCTTTCGGGTGATAACTGATAGTAATAATAACAAAACTAGATTGTATGAAGGAATAACTATCTCTAAGTTAATCTATTATTAATTTAGAATCTTATATGTCTTGCTTATACGCGAGGAGGATATTAATTTTAGTTTAACATTATGTGTAAATAAATGTAGAGGGAAATGGCAACAAATGTGACACACATAAATTGTTAAGAGTAGTCTATATATAAAATTACAATATTGAATAGTGATAATTAATACAAAAAGAAGAAAAGAGTTAATCCGGGCTCGCTAATTGTAAATTGATGATTGAGACAATAGATAATTAGGGTACGTATTGTGTGAACGGAAATCTCAAAAATTTTCATTATCTCTATCTCTGAACCACACGATGAGAATGAAACCCATTAAATCAATCCTCTCTATACTCCATTATTCTCGTTGCTCTGATCCAGTATAGCGTCCCATTTCTTCTTAACAACGCGGGCGTGTATTAAAAGCCAATCTCCAAGGTCGGGTACAGCGTGCTGATTTTTCATAAGAAACAAAGAGTTTCTTAGACAACGCTCGGGCCACTCTTCCTCGTTTGGGATAGATTTCGAAAAACGTAGAATCGGTTTTTGAGATCCAAACACAAACCCTCGCTCCGTTTCTCGCCTATTGTTTCCAAAATTGCGACTCATTTCTCGAAGTCAATCACAGGAAGGGCAGCCTATGTTATTGTCTCAACACACAACGCGATAACGGGCGGTAGCCTATAGTAATAAGAAAGTAAATTAGATGAAGCTCAGCAGGATACGCTTTAGCCCGGATTTCTTACACTCGCGTGTAACCTGAACTCTTCGATAAGTCTAACTTTGCAAGCGGGGTAAGGCTCTCTTTCCAACATTCATCTAAGCTATAGAATTAGGAAACTCATCTGTATTGCTGTGAGGTCAATGTCTGGATTTGTTAGGGTTAAATGTATACTACTCTCTCTCGGGGACACATAACGATAACTAGTTGTCGATTAGACAGGTATAAAAAGCACCTCTAGAGTAGGTTGGTTTTATAGTGAAATATTCTTGCAATCTCGATTTCTTTTAGTCGTAATTAATGAATTGTGGATTGGATGGGGTATCTTGCCATGTACGAGTGGGTTCATGTTTGCTCGTAATTGGAATGTTGTCCGCTCGGGGCTATTTGGTGTGGTAGTTCAGTACTTGAATGCTGCTCACCATTGTTAAATTCAGGATGTTGGTTAGTTTGGTGAGAGTTCATTGTATGCGATTTTTGTATCTACCATGGGTGAAAGTCTATTGTTTTGATATTGTTTCTGTTGGGTGAATATCATGAATAAACAGCGACTTCAGTTTACATAACCGGAAAACAGGATATTAGTAAAATGGGGAAAATCTGTTTAGACTACCATCGGTTTCATACTTAAATGTACAGGCGGCTGTATATTTTTAGATATGAGAGCAAACAAATATATAATTAATCAGCAGTCGTACGTTTTATAAAAACATGCCGGGCGTTAATGAGAATGGTAGGGATCTTGTGGTAAGGTTTTTTTGTTCATCTCGGTTAACCTTACCTGGATCCGTGTTTTAGAAAATAAATGTTTATTTTGTACATGGAAGCGGTAAGACTCTTTTAGCTTTGAGTATTTTAATGACGATTATTTTTACGAAGAGAGGGACCATGTTCTTCTCTCTATACTTTTGTACTCCGCTTATGAATTTGATCCAAAATTCACCTCGAACAATTTCAGTGTTACTACTACTATGCACGAGAAGACAACAAGTAACCAAATCGTGTATAAGTTCACCCACAAATACAGAGTATTTAACAATGGGGAATCTCTTAATATATACGTTTGCTAATCGTTTTGTTTGATAGAACAGAAAATCAGAAATCTCTTTTAAGTAATTAATTAATATAGCAGGTATATGATGGTTAAAGACTATCGTGAAAGTCTGGTGAAGTTACATACCTCTTAATGCTTAGATTTTAATGTTATACTTTAACAATTTCAGAGTGTTTTGAGCTAGTTTTATAAGGTATTTATAAACATGGGAACCTAATTATTACAAAAAACTGCTAGGAATCTTTTAAATATCTTAGCTCAAATGAACGCTTATAACGATTTGATTGTGAATCGGTTAGTCTGTTAGTCTATATGCTTCATTTGCTTTCTAATTTTTAGGTTTATTATATTTATATATAGTGTCGACCCTGATGATTATTAAGGATGACACCTTGCGTGTATAATAACCATGTGTTATTGACCGTGATAGGCTATGAGTAACGTTCTCTCACGTAATTTTGCTGGAATTTAGTCATTCGTGTTTGACCTATCGTTGGGATTAGGTTGACACCTTCTATATCATACAGTAGTAATAACACTAAGCAGTACTGACCCGTAGTATAGGTCGGTTATACAGTTTATCGCGACGTTTAATACTTATAGACAGCATATCAGATTGTAAGATAACCCGTGATATGGTGACTTCACCATGGTTATACACCCTGTATATGCCTGACCGTGGCTAGAGTCAGGTATGGCCCAGAAAATCATAATTTATAGAGTATGATCAAGACGACTATATAATCTTGTCATTGGTCGAATGGGTGTTGCTTTTCTGATCCACGTGATAGGTGCCCACCTAGTGCGAGTTAAAATCCTTTACGTCTTACAGCTTGAGATTTTTGTGATAGGTGGTATCTTGTTTGGACGCATTCTTGGCCGCTATATTTTTTCTTTTATGCTCAAATCGTGTTGAACCCGTTGATAGGTGACAACCGTCTTCGGTAAAACTGCTAGCTGACCACAGTTGATAAGTGATGAGTACAATTTTTTAGAATGATCTTTATACGCATTTTTAGTAAAATCGTGCTGCTACTCTCAAGTGATATGTGGCTACCTCTATCAAATTATAGTAATAATTGTAATCACTCTATTGACCTGTCGAATTAGGCGGTACAAATATAATTCGATACGGCCACTTCGAGGAGTGAGTTTTAGGTTTAGGAATTCCGGGCAGTCCAATGCATATTTGGGCTATATCGTCGTACGCCGGTTCTGGCATTAGGTGAAAGGTGCCTGGTCCGCTCGGAGTTCACTCGATACAAATTGATCCCTTTGAGCTATAATCCAATATGCTGAAGTGATATCGCCAAACTAGTCTCTGATATCTCATGAAGAGGGCACTATGGGGATCCATGTTAATGTTATTTAGACTTCTGCTCGACATTATGTTAGATAAGGCACTGTATGATACGAAAGGAAACACATATATATTGTTAAGTGATATGTTGATTTGTTTATTATAGTGTAGTAAGTGATGGTTGGTGATGTGTGTGGGTGTGGATAGGTAAAGAACAATAAACTATGGGCGTAGGAATTGCTAAGTGATATATGAGTTTGTGTTGATTGACTTGAGAACGGGTAGTGTTGAGCTGTAAGGGTGCCAATGGCTATATTTTCGGAAAAGAATAGCCTGAATCAGAAATCGATTTTCCAATCGATTGAATGGAGACCGCAGAGACTAGAAACTAGCCGGACTTAGGATCCAGATTTTCACAATATCTGAATTAAGACTAACTCCGACTTCAGGATACAGGAATTTTCTACCGCAAATGGAATATCAGTTAGGAAATCGGATGCCCATCGATTAGGCCTTAAGTCAGGAGTTGCCATAAGGAACCAAATAAGGTCGAATTTTACACCAATCGACTTGAATCATGCATGCTCGGCAGGACTTCATGTCGTTCATCAAGACACTCACCTCACCAAATCGATTAGGAAAATCGATTGGCTCGAAACCAGGGGCTGGAACCAAATCCAATACTACGAACTATATACCCAATCGATTAGAATAATCATTGGCGCTCTTCAAGAGGCGAACTCTGTTTGTTTACTATATATAAAACAAAACTCTTTTCACCAACTAAAATTCTTAAATTACTCACAATATGAAATAATGGAAACGATTCCAGTGGAAAATATCTTACATTTTGTTACCCTGATTAATGTGTAATATAATTTTGCTCGTTCATAGAACTTAACTCCATGTCTATTTTGTTTTCATCTTATCTTATTAATTTGTCGTAAAAATACATATACTACAATAGTGGAAATTTGTAGATATTTACTCCCAAATTTTTTACCGTTCTTGCACTCCTGAACGTTTTCCACATCGACATCGTCTTTATGCTGAGACAAGATTCAGTATTTCACTCTTGCCACCTTCTCTCCGTGCACACGACTCTCTCTACAACATAACCTTTAAATTCGCATATTTTACTAGAAGTGGTCAATGTATATTACCTAGTAAATGACATTTACTTATTTTTTTCGACAATAATTACGAAAATAAATCTAGATTGAAGCCGTGAATATATAAGGCTATTTTTATGATCTTGTAAACTAGTTGTTTTCGAAGTTAGCATGTATCTAACAAAAGCTTAAGTCTACGTCATAATGTCGTCTCTAAACATGGTTATTTCTCTTGTAGTAGATCGGTGACACGTTTATCACTATTCGGTGATAACATCTGGGTATGGCTCGCCTCCATGATTTTGAGATTAGTTTCCAAGGGACCGAGCTACTTCACTCCTCCTTACTGAGTATTGGTTTCGTCACTCTCCTTAACTTCATTGGGTGGATCCAGGTGAGTGGGGCAGAGAAGGTGACGACGTGCGTTGACTGTCTGCGTTTGTCTTTACGGAGGAAATCTCACGGGGCGGTTGCGCCAATGTTTCAGCTTTATTATTTACTTCGGGGATGTTCAGAAGTCTACGCCCCGTTATTTTACCAATGGCTGAATGCTTTTGTCGGTTAGCGTGACTTTTATTGGGCAGCAATGATCAGATTATGGCGATGATTGTATTTAGGGACTAGGGGAGTCCTTCTTCTTGGGAGCTATATGGAGTATAGTTCGCACCTTAGTTTTGCGCAACACCGTATGTTACCTAATAATTTTTTTACAAATCCTTTATCAGTGCTTGTATTATCATCTTTGATTGCTGTTGCGGTTCCCCACAAGTTTGGCGCGTATTGTCCATTCACATCCTCTGCAGCCTGTTATTGGTTAAATATTTGAGTTTATTGGAGTTTTATCAACTGGCAGAACTTCTTTTAACCTGCTTAATAGCCTCCAATCTGTAAATTTATATGTGAGATCCCTCATTAGTATACTTTAGGACATCCTCAAAGTGTATTTTCCTGAGTCTTAATGTTCTTATGTCTCGTTAAGTTTTTAAATTATATTTTGATGAGCATAACAAATAGAAGTAAACAATGTTAGATTACTGCCTTGATCGCATTGTATGAAATAGAGACGAGAAATCTTAGGCTGATATATACTAGTGCCAACACCATTTTCGGGGATGAAATGGACTGATAGCAACTTTGGTTATTCTCCAATGAATCCTTTTGTTGTGGGAGACCTCGACCTGTTTTTTGTTGTCGTAAGGTGGGAAATATACAAAGATTTGTTTGACTTGTAAGCATTTGTGTCTTATTTACTTTCATTATGCGTGCGCTAATGGCGCATCGTAATACTTACTCTAACTTATAGACTAACGCGATTGCTTATCGTCTTATAGTGATATTATTCTTATAGTAATGACATAGTAACAAGGTGACACAATCGTTTCCGAGGTATGGGCAAAACGGCTGCAGATCGGTCGGATAGCACTACTCCACAGCACCATACAAAGCAACAGATATCGAGCACGTATCAGGTGATTTGCACGCACCTTGAACAAACAATTGGTGTCACACGGCTAATGGTGGGATCAGACGAATATTGCTCGACCTTATATATACATACTATGCTGCATCGCTCGAAAGTATTTGTGTATTACAACTACTTATATTGTCTCTGTTTTAAACCCACTACATTTTGTTCCGATTTATTTTAGTGTTAGGATGATTTTTAAGGCGAATAAGAAGGAACAAAAGGGTACAACTTCCGGACAACTACAACCGATGGTTACATAGACCCTTGCCTACAGATTCCAATCTAAGGTTTACTAGACAGGAAAGAGGTAAGCATCGCTATTATAAGGTGTTTATACAATAACACTTTACGTGTTATTAAGCAAAGTTAAAGATGAAAAGTAAAGTTAAGTCAGTTAAGTTATCCTTCGATTAATTAAGATGAAGATTACTATTTTTATCAAAACCAAGTGATGTAGAACTCTGGTGTATGCAGATAATCACATTATCACCTCTTCGTGAATTATCACTCTCCATTATGTTAAATTATATCAGGTTGTTGGGGTTTGAGAACCGGATAGATAATGCTTGTGCTATTAATTCGATTATATATCACTCCAAAATGATCCTGTAGTCTTACAATGATTCATTGCATGCTCTCTGAATTAGATTTTTTTCAGAGCTTCGTCTGAAATATTCCAATTGTTAATTGAGGAGTTTTATCAGGCCCCTTAGAAGGTTACTGAAACATACAAACATTTGAGATGGTAGGCACACAATCGCTAGAATTACCTTGCCAGGGACACATTTCTTGGAAGGAATATCTGCTCTATAACATGTCCCTGGAGCTATGTGACATACGTCGAGGGCCTACCTAAATATAAACACAGAAATTATGGGATGGAAAAAGGATCCCTTTGCCAAGGAACTGGTTCCCGCACGATCTAACTAGCTTCATCCATTTTAAAGGCTTTTTTGGCCCTTCAAGCCACTTGAGTCAGGCACAGCTCCCAAATAAAACCTCTAAAATACAACAATCAAAAACGAGTGACCAAAAAGAATACCAAATATAAAAGAAAAGAAAAAAGACTTCAGAATAATAACCCTAATCGAGCAATGTAGGCACTCTTGGTGATACGAATATACAGCATCCGGTTTCAGCTCCCAACCTGAATACAAAGATGGAGAGTGAAACGGGAGTTGCAACGTCGGTTTTTGAAAGTATTCCGAGGTAATATCTTACTACTTACTTTGCTTACTGTAATTACTTATGTATTTAAACAAACTTAATAATATTAACTGTACTTATGTTTTAACTATTGATTGTAGGGTGTCACTAGCATGCTGTCTACTTGTCCTCGCCTATCAACGGAAGTGGTGGGAAAGGAATTGTACAATACTCGGGGAGAGTATTGCACATATTCTGATCCGCGGGCCATGTCAACAAGTATCGCCTACTGTTGCTTTCAGTAACCAACTGCACCGTTGCCATACCGGACAACGATGGAGATATGCAGTTCTTAAGCGACGCTTTGGTGTTAGTTACTGGCATGGCAACCTTGTTTGCCCTCCAAAAAAAGATTCCCAAAGACCAAATCATTACATCTCCCGAAAAGGTTTGTCACATTTATTGGCCTAAGATTTGTCATTTTTTCAGATTCAATAACTAACATTTTACCTCATTTTGTAGGTCCAAATAAATAAACTACCCCTACAGCCAAAAAAGGCAGCAAACCCCAAAATTGGAGGGTAATAGGGCTGCCAAACTACAGGCTGAGAGGTAAATAAAGCTGCCAAACTTGCAGCAACAAAATCTAGATCGGGGAAAATCGGTCGCTGCTCAGCGCTCTAATAAAAGTCAGCCACGCCTTGGTAAATACGGGCGTGTCTTGACAATCCAAATAAAAAGACATGGCAGCAGCAACGATTCGCCCATCGTACACATGAATAAAGCAATATTGGAGATGAGTATGTTGAATACCTCGAAAAGGACACATGTACGAACTTCTCGACATAAGGAGTTGAGTGCTACTGTAATCAACTTGTACTAAGGTAAAAATACTTTAATTGCATTTATTGTAATTAATTAAATGTATTGGTAATTAATCTAGTTTAAAATTTTCATTGAAGGTTTTGTACGAGAAGGTCGTGTGCACGAGGAATTGTCAAATAATACTCATTCTTGTCTCCGCATAAAATGTCGATGTGGAAACTCGATCTAGACAATGTAAAAAATACATTGTAGATATGTTTTTAGGAAATATGAAAGTGATAAATTGTTCTTGGCACCATATAATTCGCAGGTACGTAATTTTATCTTTTATTAATTGATGAAAATTTAATTTATTAGTTGTATATAAACAAAATTGCTTAACCAATTTTTGTTGTTGTAGGGCACATTGGTGCTATTTGCAATCAATGCGGTTCTTGAAGTTATATACTATTTGGATCCCGTGCACGGCAATTACAGCAGTCACCCCGAAATAAAGACTATGCTCGACACGTAAGTAATATTCATTTTTTCTTACACACACACACCACACACATATATATATATATATATATATAATGTGTTTGTTCATGCTCTAATAAAGTGTCGAAGCAGAAGTCTAATAACATTACATGGTCCCAATAAAGTGCCCTTTCAAACAAATAACATCGACTGTGGGTACTACGTATTGAGATTCTTGAAGGAGATTGTTGAGAAGAATAAAACTATTATCCCAGAAACGGTACGGTATTTGCATTATATGATTTTCATAATATAATTATCTATATATTTGATACTAACTTAATATAATATGTTCAATTTTTATATTGCCAGTACTTTGACAATTCCAGTCCATCATATTCTGAGGAAGATCTGATGGAATTAAAGGAAGACTGTGTCAGTATGTGCTTGACATGCAAATTATTTGATTCTGGGGGGAATAGCTTGCTGCTGGAGGCAAGGGACTGAATATTATATGGTAGCTAGTGCTTAATGTATATTCTGTTAGTTATTATATGTAAATGATCAATAGACAAATATATGAACATGCTATGGATCTGAATGTAGTTTAGGTTTGTTAAATTAGGTATATATATTTATATATATATTATATTATACGTATCTGAATGTAGTTAATTAGGTTGTAAATTAGGTTGTATATATGTATCTGAATGTAGTTAATTAGGTTGTAAATTACAGAGTTACAGAGTTACATATATGTTAATAAAGTTACAAGAGTTCTGATTTCTGTTCTACTGATTGTGTGAACTGCTTATGGTATTTGAATAGTTTTGTTGTTGTGTGCACTGATTGTAAGTGATTTTGGATCAAAATAATTTTTGGATACAAAGATGAAAGACAGCGATTTTTTTAAAAAAATGCCATAAAAGCTAAAAAGCGCTTTCATTTCAAATAATTAATTTACAGCGTTTTAAAAAAAAACACACATTTTACAGCGCTTTTTAAAAAGCGCTTGTTAAAATGTGTTCTAAAGCGCTTTAATGGTGCACATTTACAGCGCTTTCGTGAGAAAAGCGCTTGTAAAAGTACAACAAAGCACTGTAAAATGCAGACCATAATTATGAAATTATGGGTGGGCATTTTTA
>PGTU02005783.1:0-21180 GCA_002896215.2 Cicer echinospermum
GTTAAGCGTTTTGGGTTTAGGGTTTCAGATTTTTAGGGTTTTGGGATAGGGTTTTGGGGTTTAGAGTTTCAGATTTTAGGTTTCGGGTTACGGTTCGAGTTTAGGGGTTTCCTGGTTTAGGATTTTAGGGTTTGGGTTTAGGAGTTTACGGTTTTTGAATTTAGGGTTTTGTGATTAGGCTTTTTTGGGAATATGGTTTTCAGGTTTAAGCATTTAAGATTTCGGGTTTTGAGTCTCGAGTTGTAAGGTTTACGGTTTTTGGTCTTGGTATAGGGTTTCTAGATTTGGGTTTAGGGTTTCATGATGAAAGTTCCGGGTTATGGTTTCGGGTTTAGGGTTTCCGGGTTTAGGGTTTCAGGTTAAGCGTTTTTGGGTTTAGAGTTTACGATTTTCGGATTTAGGATTTGGGATTACGGTTTCAGGTTTAGCATTTAGGATTTCGGTTTGGTGTTTCGGGTGTAGGGTTTTAGGGTTTTGAGATTAGATTTTTGGGTTTGGGGTTTCGGGTTAAGTGTTTTGGATTATGGTTTTTAGGTTTAGAGTTTCTGGTTTATGGTTTTTGGGATTATGGTTTCAAAGTTTGAGGTTTCGAGTTAAGGGTTTCCGGGTTAGGGTTTAGGTTTGGGGTTAGTTTCCGCATTTCCGGATTTTGGGTTCTAGGTATAGGGTTTCTAGTTTTGGGTTTAAGGTTTCAATGGAATAGAGTTCAGGTTCAGGGTTTCATCAGGTTTCAGGTTAGGCGTTTTCGGGTTTAGGGTTTCAATTTAGGATTTCAGGTTAGGGTTTTCGAATATAGATTTTTGGGGGTAGGATTTCAGGTTATGTTTCGAGTTTAGTGGGTTTTGGATTTAGGGTTTTGGTTTAGGGTTTTTCGGGGTTTAGGGTTCCAAGAATAAGTTTTTTCAGGTTTCAGGTTTTCGGATTTTGGTTTTAGAGTTTCGGGTTTAGGATTTTGGTTCTCGGGTTTAGGGAGGTTCAGGTTTAGGGTTAGGATTTTGGGTTATGGTTTTGGTTTAGGGTTCGAGTTTAGGGTTTTCTGGATTAGGGTTAAGGTTCAGTTTTAAGGGTTTGGGATTAAGGTCTTCTGATTATGGTTTCGTGTTTAGGGTTTTGGGATTGGGTTTAGGTTAGCATTAGGATTCGGGTTAAGGGTTCGAGTTTAGATTTTTTGGGTTTAGGGTTAGGGTTCCAGATTTAGGGTTCGGCGGGATTAGGTTACAGGTTAGCATTTCAGGATTTCGGGTTTAGGGTTCGAGTTTAGATTTTTGGGTTAGGATTTCGGGTTTATGTTTCGAGTTTAGTGTATCGAGTTTAGGGTTTCGGATTTAGGGTTTTCAGATTTAGGGTTTCAAGTTAAGGGTTCCAGATTTCGGTTTTAGGGTTCGGGTTACGATTTTGGTTTTCGAAATTTAGTGTCTTCGGTTTAGGGTTAGGTTGAGGGTTTAGGATTTGGTTTTAGGGTTTTGGTTTAATGTTCGAGTTTCGGGTTTTCTGGATTTGGGTTTAAGGTTTCAAGTTTAGGTTTCAGGATTAAGGTTTCCAATTTAAGGGTTTCGAGTTTAGGGTTTCATGTTTGGGTCTTCTGTTTACAGGTTTCTAGTTAAGGGTTTAAGGTTTAGGGTTCAGGATTCAAGTTTACTGTTTCGAGTTTAGGGTTTCCCAGTTTAGAGATTCTGGTTAAGAGTTTTGGGTTTGGGGTTAACGGTTTTAGGTTCGGGTTTTAGGTTTTTTGTTTTAGGTATAGGGTTGTTAGTTTTGGGTTTAGGGTTTCGGGATAAGGGTTTCAAGATTAGGGTTTAAGATTTAGAATTTTTGTTTTGGGTTTCAGTTTTAAGGGTTTCGGGTTTAGGATTTCTGGTTTAGGATTTTTGGTTTAGGGTTTCCGAGTTTAGGGTTCCTGATTTAGGTTTAAAAGTTTCTGGTTTAGGGTTTCGAGTTTGAGTTTAGGGTTTGGGGTTTAGGGTTTCACAATTGAGGTTTCAAGTTTAGGAATTAGCAGTTAAAGGTTTCACGATTAAGGTTTCAAGTTTAGGGTTTCGAGTAATGGTTTCGAGTTTATTTTCATGTTTTTGTTTGTGTTTAGGGTTTAGGGTTCGGGTTAAGTGTTTCAAGATTAGGGTTTTAGGTGTAGGGTTTCGAGATTCAAGTTTAGGGTTTGGGGTTTACAGTTTTGGGGATTTAGAGTTAGGCGTTTAGGGGTTTAACGATTAACGGTTTAGTGTTTTAGGGTTTATAGTTTAGGTTTGATTTAGGCGTTTAGGAGGTTAGGGTTTTAGGTGTAGGGTTTAAGGTTAGGGTTTCGGGACTCAAGTTTAGGGTCTGGAGTTTAGAGTTTTGGGATTTAGAGTTTTGGGTTTAGGATTTACGGGTTAGGATAATTTAGGATTTAGGGTTTATGAAGTATAAGGGTTTTGAGTTTAGGGTTTCAGGTTAAGTCGTTTCGGGTTCAAGTTAGGGTTTCGGATTTAGGGTTCTGGGATTAGGGTTCAGGTTTTAGAATTTGGATTTTTCGGGTTAAGGGTTTCGGGTTTAGATTTTTTGGATTTAGGGTCTGTTACGAGTTAAGTGATTTGGGATTTAGGATTTTTTTGGTTTCGGGTATAGATTTCTTGTTTCGGATTTTGGTTAGGGTTTTGGGTTAGGGGTTTCGTTAGTTTTTAATTTAGGTTAAAGTTTCTTGTTTGGGTTGAAGTTTCGGGTTTCAGTTTTGGTTTTAGGGTTTAGGGTTTCATTATTAAGGAAGATCGGGTTTAGATTTTCGGTTTCCAGTTTAGGGATCAGGTTTTAGGGTTTCGGGTTTGGGATTCTAGTTTAGGATTTTGGTTTAGGGTTTTAGTTTAGGGTTTCTAGATTAAGGTTTAAAAGGTTCTTGTTTTGGGTTTCGAGTTCGGATTTCAAAACATTTAATTTAGTTTAGGGTGTCGAGTTAAGGGTTTTCGTGGTTAGGCTTCAGGTTAAGTGTTTCAGGATTACGGTTTGGGTTAGGGTTTCAGGTTAGAGTCTCGCGTTTCAAGTTTAGGGTTTCGGGTTTATGGTTTTCGGGTTTTAGGATTTCGGATTTAAGAGTTTTTGGTTTCGGTTTAGAGTTTGGGGTTTCGGGTTTAGGTTTGAGGTTTGGGGTTTAAGTGTTTCGCGTTTCAGTTTTTGGGTATTGGGTTTGGTTCTAGGATAGGGTTCTAGTTGGGTTAGGGTTATGGTTTTCATGATTAGAGTTTAGGTTTAGGGGTTTCAGGTTCAAGTTAAGCGTTTCGGGTTTAGGGTTTAGGTCTCAGATTTAGGGTTTGGAATCAAGGTTTCAGGTTTAAGCATTTAGTAATTGGGTATAGGGTTTCGAGTTAGATTTTTTGTGTTTAGGATTTCGAGTTTAAGTTCCGATTTTAGTGTTTCAGGTTTAGGGGTTTCAAGATAAGTGGTTCAGGTAAGGGTTTCGTATTTCGTTTACGGTTGGGTTCGGTTTAGGAAATTTGCTTTTCGGGTTTATGGTTCAGGTTTAGGGTTTATTGTTTTTAGGATTTTGGGTTTAGGTTTGGGCTTCGAGTTAGGGTTACTGGATTTAGTTTAAGGTTCAGGTTTAGGGTTTCGGGAGTAAGATTTCTATTTAGGTTTCGAGTTTAGGGTTTCAATGTTAGGGGTTTCGTGTTAGGGTTTTGGGATTAGTGATTTCAAGTTTAGCATTTAGGATTTCGAGGATTTCGGGATTAGGGTTCCAGTTTACATTTGGATTTAGGTTTCGAGTTAGATTTTTTGGTTTATGTTTAAGGGTTTAGGGTTTTCGAGTTTAGATTTTGGGTTTATGGTTTAGGGTTTAGGTTTCAGATTAGGGTTTTGGGGTTAAGCGTTTCGGTTTGGGTTTCAATTTAGGGTTTCGGAATTTAGGTTTCAGGTTTAAGCATTAAGGTTTCAGGTTAGGATTTTGAATTTAGATTTTTGGGTTTAGGATTTCGTGTTTAAGTTTTCGAGTTAAATGTTTAGGGTTTCAAGATTTAGGGTTTCAGATTAAGCGTTCGGATTCGGTTTTAAGGTTTCGGGTTTAGGGTTTTGGTTTTCGGGTTAGGGGTTAAGGTTTTAGGGTTTTGGGTTTTGGGTTTTGGGTTTAGGATTTTCGAGTTTAGGGTTTCCTGGATTTAGGTTAAAGGTTTTTAGTTTAGGGTTTCAGGAATTAAGGTTTCCTGATTTAAGGGTTTCAAGTATAAGGGTTTCATGTTAGGGTTTCGGAGTTTCGGTTTAGGATTTAGGGTTTCGGGTTTTGGGTTTTTTGTTCTAGGTATACGGTCTATGTTTGGGTTTAGGGTTTTGGGATAAAGGATTTTCAGGATTAGAGTTTCAGGTTAACGGTTTTAGATTTCAGGTTTTAGGGTTAGGGAATTTAGAAATTTTTAGTTTAGGATTTCAGGTTTAAGATCATGGTTTAGGATTTTGGGTTTAGGGTTTCAAGTATAGCTTTCCGGATTTAGGTTTAAATTTTCTGGTTTCGGGTTTAGGGTTTTGGGTTTCAAATATTAGGGTTTCAGGTTAAGGATTTTGGGTTTCGAGTTAAGGGTATAGGTTTTAGGTTTGGGTTTTGAGTGTCGACTTTAGAGTTTCTGAATTTAGGTTTAAGGTTTCTGTTTGGGGTTTCGAGTTTCGGGTTTCGGGTTTCGGGTTTAGAGTTTTCAACATTAAGGTTTCATTTTTAGGGTTTCCAAGTTTAAGGGTTTCGTATTTTAGGGTTTAGAGTTAGGTGTTTCAGGATTAGGGTTTTAGTTTTAGAGTTTCAGGTTTAGGGTGTCGGGATTTCAAGTATATGGTTTGGGTTTAGGGTTTCAGGTTTAAGGGTTTACGGTTTAGGGTTTTAGGGTTTAGGATTTCTGGTTTAAGTTTTCGAGTTTAGTGTTTCAGGTTAGAGTTTTGGGTTTACGGTTTTGCGTTTAGGGTTTCGAGTTTCTGGATTTAGGGTTTAGGGTTTCGACATTAAGGTTTCATTTAGGGTTTCGAGTTAAAGGTTTCGTGTTTTAGGGTTTCAGGTTTAGGGTTTCGGGTTTACAGTTTTTGGTATCGGGGTTTAGAGTTTTGGGTTTCGGGTTTAGGGGTTAGATTTTGGCGTTTCGGATTGGGTTTTTGGTTCTAGGTTATAGGGTTTCTAGTTTTGGGTTAGGGGTTTAGGGATTCATGAATAGAGTTTCAGGTTCAGGGTTTCAGGTTTCAGGTTAAGCGTTTCGGGTTTATGGTTTATGTGTTTCGAAATTTACGGTTTCGAGTTTTAGATTTTTTGGGTTTAGGATTTCGAGTTAAAGTTTCGAGTTTAGTGTTTCGGGTTTTAGGGTTTTGTGTTTAGGGTTTCGGGTTTTAGGGTTCCAATATTAGGGTTCATGTTAAGGGTTTCGGATTTTGGTTTTAGGGTTCGCGTTTAGGATTTTGGTTTTCGGGTTTAGGGGTTTCAGGTTTAGGGTTTAGAGTTTATGGATTTTGGGTTTAGGGTTTAGGGTTTAGGATTTTGGGTTTAGGGTTTAGAGTTTTGGGTTTAGGGTTTCGAGTTTAGGGTTTCTGGATTTAGGTTTAAGGTTTCAGGTAGTTGTCAACATAGTTGGTTTAGTATTGTGAAGAGGATAGTTGCTTGGCTACGTAAAAAACTAGTTTTAGACCTTAGAAATGAGAATCATTATTTAATCATGGTTCATGTTGTGTGGCTAATGCCGCAGACTGATTTTTTTTTTTCTTTTCCAGTTATATAAATATGTTTATTCAATGGATTTGATTATGTTGTGTTATGCTTGTTTCGCTTAATTCCTCGGTTCTGTTTGTATATTCAAGTCCTTCAAATCTTCAATGATATTTTTGGTTTATAATTACATATATATGTTATTTATCACAGGATTGTGATTTGATGTCTTGTAATTTATAACTTTGATGGCACAAAAATTTGAAATAGTCATTGAGGATCAAGCTGGAAAACAGTTCAAATGTAGGGATCAATTGAGGAAGCCGAAATGACAAATCAATGGATTGATTTATTTAGGGATTTGATATATGAATACTTGATTTGCTCGGCATTGTAAAGACATCCACAACTTTCTCTTTTTGTTATGAGCATTTAAGATTCCCTTCATTAAGTGGCTACAAACTTTTTTTGTGAATCCCCAAAACAAAAGTAAAAAATGAAATTCATCCTTAAATATAAATTACTTTATTACTTTTTTTTAATTGAAATCTGGTTTTAGTATAATTTCATGAAAAACTTGAATCTAAAATAGATTTTCTTTCTACAGTACGGGTACCTGGTCGCATGTGCAAGAGCGAAGTGATCGTTATATTTTTTTTTAGCTTTCCTACTTTTATCAACATAGTTGGTCGCATGTCATCGTCACTTTCTTCCTTTGCCTCTTCCTGCAAACACAAAATATGAAGCACATTCAGTTACTTATATACAATATCATATTAAGTAGCAAGTATGGACTGCATCAAGCTATAAGTTTTTTAGTACATTATACAATATGCAGTTAATAAAGTCTGCGCAGTGCTGATTACGAACTGCATAACCTATAATAATACTACATTAAACTCAATTAATGTGAGAGCAAAATAATACCCAAAAATACTATTACTAATTGTGGTTAATTAAGTCTATTTCATGTCTTTATACATCTAAAAGGGTTACAGTCTACCCGCATTAAAAAAAAATTAAACCCACTAATTATTGTCTAATCTGTTGAACATCGAGGTATACATTTAACACTACATTCAACAAGCCTCTAAGAAATGATCATCAAAACTTGAAAATGTACACAAATTTCAATTTACAATTGAAGTTTCAATAGTATTAGGTTAAAACATCAATCAATAACATATCATTACTAAATATAACCCTTAAGACAGAAACCTAATATAAAGCATTACTAACAGTACCTTCTTGCCTCGGCGGCAGGTGCGGCAGCTGCAGCGGCTGCACCAGCAGCAGCAGCGGCAGGAGCAGATACGCAACAGCGGCACCACCAAAAGCGCCAGCGTTCAAAAACGAGATCGTCAATGCTCTTATTCTCAGCAAGTTTGGCGAATAAGCTTGGCCAGTATGATTCGACAGTGACGCCAGCAGCCTTCAAGATAGTGTTAATCTTCTCCGCCTACAAAAAAAAAAGGAGAGAAATTTGAGATCTGAAAATGAATTTGGTAAATTAGAAAGATGATTAAATGGAAGATAATAAACTAACGGTGATTGCGATTCCGTCATTGTGGAGCATCAAGATGGAGTAGATGCATGCTAACTCGCCGGCACTCATGGCTGCGTATAGCTTTGATCGCGAGTTGCTCCATATATCACGTCCATGTGGGTAGATATATATATCACGTGTGTATATATAAAATACGTATACATATATACGTAATATATATATATATATATATATATATATATATATACACACACACACACACACACACACACCATGTGGGTAGATATATATATCACGTGTGTATATATCTACCACATGGTATATATATAAATATATATGTATATCACGTGATATATATATATTTACACACATGGTTTATATATATTTATATATATATACACAACGTGTGTGTATTACTTTATTTGATAACTCTATTTTATTATATGAATGTGAATGGTGAATGGTGAATGGTGAATGGCGAATGGTGAAAGGTGAATGGTTTAGGGTTTAGGGTTTAGGGTGCTAAGACTCACTTAGATAAACAATTTATAAAACAAAACAAGTGTCTCCAGAAAACACTCCTGGAAAGGAGTAGAAGTCTGGATTGACAAACTAAAAAGAAAAACCTAATCAAACAAACTAAAGCCCATGACATCGTCACTTTCTTCCTTTGCCTCTTCCTGCAAACACAAAATATGAAGCACATTCAGTTACTTATATACAATATCATATTAAGTAGCAAGTATGGACTGCATCAAGCTATAAGTTTTTTTAGTACAATATACAATATGCAGTTAATAAAGCTTGTGCAGTGCTGATTACGGAACTGCATAACCTATAATAATACTACATTAAACTCAATTAATGTGAGAGCAAAATAATACCCAAAAATACTATTACTAATTGTGGGATAATTACACACTCAAAGAACTATTAAGCTACAATTGATAGTGGAATCCCAATTCTCAATGAAACTACAACAATCAAATAACAATCTTGTTACCATAAAGCAATTAATATCTTTGTTGTCGTTCAGACAGCGAAATTACAAAATCAAACAGTAGGTTTACATATAAATATTCCGTACTGGGCTCAGACACCAGAAACAGGACTCGGTAAATAAAAAGTGACAAGTATAAAAAAATACAGCAAGCACAAATAATCTGTTCTATGTGTTCTCAAAAGCTATTAAGTCTATTTCATGTCTTATACATCTAAAAGGGTTACAGTCTACCCGCATTAAAAAAAATTAACCCCACTAATTATTGTCTAATCTGTTGAACATCGAGGTATACATTTAACACTACATTTCACAAGCCTCTACAGAAATGATCATCCAAACTTGAAAATGTACACAATTTCAATTTACAATTGAAGTTTCAATAGTATTAGGTTAAAACATCATCAATAATATATCATTACTAAATATAACCCTTAAGACAGAAACCTAAATATAAAGCATTACTAACAGTACCTTCTTGGCCTCGGCGGCAGTTCGGCAGCTGCAGCGGCTCCACCAGCAGCAGCAGCGGCAGGAGCAGATACGGCAACAGCGGCACCACCGGCAGCGCCAACGTTCAAAACGAGATCGTCAATGCTCTTATCTGAGCAAGTTTGGCGAATAAGCTTGGCCAGTATGATTCGACAGTGACGCAGCAGCCTTCAAGATAGTGTTAATCTTCTCCGCCTACAAAAAAAAAGCAGAGAAATTTGAGATCTGAAAATGAATTTGGTAAATTAGAAGATGATTAAATGGAAGATAAAAACTAACGGTGTATTGCCATTCGTCATTGTGGAGCATCAAGATGGAGTAGATGCATGCTAACTCGCCGCCACTCATTGCTGCGTATAGCTTTGATCGCGAGTTGCTCCATATATCACGTCCATGTGGGTAGATATATATATCACGTGTGTATATAAAATATACACATACGTAATATATATATATATATATATACACACAGCGTAATATAATATATCACGAGATATATATGTATATCGTATCTACACAATGGTTTATATATATGTTTATATAATATATATACAATATTACTTTATTTGATAACTCTATTTATTTTATATGAATTGTGAATGGTGAATGGCGAATGGTGAAAGGTGAATGGTTTAGGGTTTAGGTTTAGGTGCTAAGACTCACTGATAAACAATTTAGATAAACAATTATAAAAACAAAAAACTGTCTCCAGAATTTCAGTCCTGGAAAGGATTCAGTAGAAGTTGATTCGAGTAAACTAAAAAGAGAAATTAACCTAACAACAAACTATGACATCGTCACTTTCTTCCTTAGTGCCTCTCCTGCAAGCGGATTGACTATATACTAATACCGAAAATAGTAGAATCACAATCGTATATTGTAACATTCATCGTCAGAGTTATATATATGCCTATTCCTTTCAAAAGTAATTAAATATGAAGCAAATTCATTACTTATATACATATCCATTATTAATAGCAAATGGACGTGCATCAAGCTAACTGTTTTTAGAATATACAATATGCAGTTATAAATGTGCAGTGCATTGAATTACGAATGCATGTACCTATGATATCAAACTACAGTTAAACTCAATTAATGTGAGAGCAAATAATCCCAAACTACTATTACTAATTGTGATAATTACACTCAAGAGCTATTTAGCATCAATTGATAGTGGTTCCAAAACTCAATGAATGCATCAAATAACATCGTTACCATAAAGCAATTAATATCATTGTTGTCTCCAACCCGTCATTAAAAATTTAACCGTAGGACCTCTGATCGCATCCGACTGGGCTAGCAGAGGACTCCATAAATATTGTAAGTTCAAAATACAGAAATAACAGTTACACATTAGTCTAATTCATGTCTTTTAAATACTCAAATGTTAGACTAACCATGCAACCTTAACAGCGATTGATCTAATCTGTGAAAATCATACAATACAGGTTTGCCAATTCAAAAGCCACCTTAAAATGAAGTTCTCAATCTTGAAATAACACATACAACAAGACATGGATCAAAGTTAAATAAGTATCAATCATTTCTAATCATAACTGATAATTTTCAGAATGATTAAATCGATACTAAATCGATTGGCTCGGTGAATCGAAGGTGTTTAATCATGAAACATTCCATGTCTTGAATTTGTTGGTTGCAATTATCGATTGGCAAATCGGCACACCTCAGCGCCAGTATGGCAACGAGATGTCCATGCTCTTAAGCGCATATCCGAAAATGCCAATCGCATTTCAAGAGTCGCATTTAAAACTTCATATATAGTGTTAATCATTTCTGGTAAGACCTAAGGCCCAAAGCAGAAATTTGATCTTGAAAATCGATTTCGTAAATGATCCTATATTCGTACCCTGATTACGAATCGATATGGGAATCGGTGACTGCAGCTACGTTAGGAAATCTACTGTCATTAGTCAGGTGTTCGATGGGTTGAATGACGATTTCGCGGCATCATTGCTTGAAATAGCTATTTGATCCGCGAAGAATATCACTTCAAGTTCATAGATTTATAATCAAGAACTGTACCTATACCTATACACTTACGTAATTTTCGAATGGGTTACATATACCATTTGCGATAATTTTAAATATATATCACTGTGATAAATTGTAACACTAGCGTTTTTCAAAGCGAGGGTATATATATTATTATTTTTTTTCAAAGTAATTAAAAACAAACAAAGAATTAAATCTGAAATGCCTTTGGATAAATAATTGAGTCATTAAAATTTACAAGCAGCGGAAAAGTTTCTCCAATTATAATTTCCAAGACATTTACACAACAACAATGGTACATTGTGACCCATTCAAATAAGAAGTCAAACTGACAATATTAGTATAAGTACAGTTTTCCAAACTAGAATACTCCAATCCAAAAAGAAGGACACCTAGTCCCTATACATCATCCTAATCTGATCATCCTACCAAAAAACTATACACCCTGAGTATCACCACGCGCCCCGTGAGATCCTCCTAACGTAACTGCAGTCAAGCATTCCCATCTCCATTCCCGTCCGTAGGGTACGAATCGGTAAGACCGTCCTGACTCTCATCTAAGGGCAAAGCCCAGATTTCCACATTAATTGTAAAGGGTCACCAACCAGAAAATAACAGTTAACACATAGCAATTAAGTTTTTAAATGCTCAAAACAACTTTTCAACTAAGCATGCACCTTAACAGGATTTTCCAAATGCTAAAAGTTCATATAATGCTTGCCAATTAACAATGAACTCAAAATGAAGTTCTCCAACCATCAAGTAATACATAACTGACCAAAGCATTGATAAATCAATTGAGCAATCGATTATCTAACTCAAAATGAGGACTTTTGCTGAGCCAATCGATTGCCAAATCGATTTGGTCAGTTCTGCTGAGTTTTTGCATCACCAAATCGATTTCTAAGTCGATTTTGTCAGTTCTTATGAGTCCCTGTGTTGCCAAATCGATTTCCAAATCGATTTCGGCAGTTTTGCTGAGTTCCTGCCTCTCTACCAATCGATTTCCAAATCGATTTCTTAAAAGATTTTGAAAGATATATTTATACAATCGATTGGCAAATCGATTAGGTCAAAATGGTGAACTTCCTGCAACTCATCCAATCGATTGGGAAATCGATTTCCCTGATCGTTTTTCCAAAATTTCATGCATTAACTCAAGTCATTCCTAATCAAGTTCACAACCTAACACTTAGCAATTCCTACACGATTACCACGGCAATTGGGATCTCGATAACCATCATACTTACACACAACAATCAACACATAACACTTAGCATTTTCAACGCAATTACCACAGCAATTGGGATCTCAATAACCATCATACTTACACACAACAATCAAAGCATTTTCAACGCAATTACCACAACGACTCAAATTCAAATCACTTAAACATAAAATTCAAATCAACCACGACTCGCGTGCCAAGCACCCTAATGCAATGTGTATATGCCAAAATGCATGGACTCGGAATTCCAAACCAAAACCCTCCTCGAAGGGCCGTAAATCATAATCGTACCGCCTATCGCAGGCCAAAGTACCGATTACCAAGGTGCCACCTATCACGGGTCTGCACGATTTACTAAAAAGCGTAAACCATAAACGTACTGCCTATCACGGTCCCGTATCGTTTACCGAGGTGCCACCTATCACGGGTCTGCACGGCTTACTAAAATAACGTAAAATTGTAAATGTACCGCCTATCACAGGCCAAGTACTATTACCAAGGTGCCACCTATCACGGGTCTGCACAATTTACAAAAAAGCGAAAACCATAAACATACTGCCTATCACGGGCCCGTACCGTTTATCGAGGTGCCACCTATCACGGGTCTGCACGGTTTTTCAAAACGTAAATCATAAATGTACCGCCTATTCACAGGCCAAAGTACTATTTATCAAGGTGCCACCTATCACGGGTCTGCACGATTTACAAAAAGGATGAAAATGCATGGACATATACCGACTTCATTCACAACAGACGTTAAGCAAATGCAGATATTAAAAAAACGTAAACCATAAACGTACTGCCTATCACGGGCCGTATCGTTTACCGAGGTGCCACCTATCACGGGTCTGCACAATTTACAAAAAGCGAAAACCATAAACGTATTGCCTATCACGGGCCCGTACCGTTTATCGAGGTGCCACCTATCACGGGTCTGCACGGTTTTCAAAACGACATTAAAATAAATAAGTCATTAAGAGATTCCCATTCTTAATACTGATTTATCTTAATGATTTTCAAAACAAAGCGTTAAGCAAACAGACATATCAAGAGATTCCCCATTCTTAATATACTTTTGACTTAAACGATTTTCACACAAAATATTCAGTAAACGAGTCATTAAGAGATTCCTCATTCTTAACACTCATTTACCGGAACGATTTTCAAAAACGATCGTTAAGTAACCGGGACATTAAGAGATTCCCCATTCTCAACGCCCAGTTAACTTAAACCTTTTCCTCAAATGCACATTAAGTAAACCGAGGTATTAAAAGATTCCCCATTTTTAATACTCGTTTAACTCTAATGGTTTTCAAATTCCACGGAAACAAAATCAAACATACTCTCACATTCAAACCATAATTCACAACAACCACACCAATTAACAAACATCAAGTATGGACACGCCAAATACAACAAACACAAATCAAAGTCAACATAACACCCAGATACATCAAATTTCATTTACTCATAATCATACACAATGACATTCAAATCCATTCACCACGAAACATTCATCATTATAAACAAAACCTAACTCTAAGGTTTTACCCATAACGCACTAGTTTCGTTTTTCCCCAAATCGATACATTTAACCCTAACAAATTCCTTCCCACACAACCACAGATAAGTCCCTAAATGCAAACTAAAAGTTTGGAAGGAGCCCTTACCTTCGCGTTAGCTCTAACGTGCGATTACGGCACCGTGAGTAAATTCGGTAATTTTTCCGCTCGCAACGCCGCTTCCAAAATTGGTCCGCTAGCACCGTAGCACGGAGCTGAGCAACCTTCCCTTCTATCACTTCTTGAAATGAAGCTTGGATCTTGAAGAAACGGAGGGTTTGTGTTTGGATCTCAAAAACCGTTTTTCTTCGTTTACGAATCAAAGAGGAAAAGTGGAGTTGCGAAAACCTTGATCTAACTCTCACCCAACCTTGGGTTACTAGTTTTGAAGAAAAGAAAGCGACGAAACTGAAAATGGGAGGAGGAGGAAAATGGCTCGCGGCTGAACTGAGGAAGGAGATGGAAAATTTTAGATTTTCCTTCCTTTCTTTTTCTTTCCTTTGTTTTTCCTTTCTTCCTTTTTCCTTCTTTCCCTTTTATACTATTTTCTTTTCCTTTTCCTTCCTTCTAGTTTTGCTTTCTCTTTTCCCTCCAAGCAAACATATATATATAATAAATATAACTTAACAAATATCTCAAAATATCTAGATATTTGTTAAATTACCGTTTCGTCCGAAAACGCATAAAATTAACCGTAAAGTATTCACCGCAGTTAATTTCAATTTATTTAACGACGAGAAATTCTAATTGGCATCGAAATATCTTTTTGATTAAAAAAAAACTCCAAAATATTATTAACTTTGGCTTAAAAGCCTCCGAACCAAAATCCAAAATACACCAAAAATACATAAAGCACACTTTAAAATTACGGGTCTTACAGTAACCATCATACTTACACCCAATAACCAACACATAACACTTAGCACCTTCAACGTAATTACCACGATAAATCAAAATTCAAATCACTCAATCATAAACTCAAATCAAATACGACTCGCGTGCCAAGCACCCTAATGCAATGCGTATATGCCAAAATGCATGGACTCGGAATTCCAAACCAAAACCCTCCTAGAAGGGCCGTAAATCATAATTGTACCGCCTATCGCATGCCGAAGTACCAATTACCGAGGTGCCACCTATCACGGGTCTGCACGATTTACTAAAAAGCGTAAACCATAAACGTACTGCCTATCATGGGCCCGTATCGTTTACCGAGGTGCCACCTATCACGGGTCTGCACGGTTTACTAAAAAGAATGTAAATTGTAGTCGTACTGCCTATCACAGGCCAAAGTACTATCTACCAAGGTGCCACCTATCACGGGTCTGCACAATTTACCAAAAAACGAAAACCATAAACGTACTGCCTATCACGGGCCCGTATCGTTTATCGAGGTGCCACCTATCACGGGTCTGCACGGTTTTCAAAAAACGTAAATCATAAATGTACCGCCTATCACAGGCCAAAGTACTATTTATCAAGGTGCCACCTATCACGGGTCTGCACGATTTACAAAAAGCATCAAAAATGCATGAGCATATACTGACTCCATTCACAACAATCGTTAAGCAAATGCAGATATTAAAAGATTCCCCATTTTTAATACCCATTTAACTTAAACGACCTTCACAACCAACATTAAGCAACCAAGACATTAAGAGATTCCCCATTCTTAACGCCCAGTTAACTTAAGCGATTTTCAAAACAACATTAAATAAATAAGTCATTAAGAGATTCCCCATTCTTAATAATGATTTATCTTAATGATTTTAAAACACAAACGTTAAGCAAACAGACATATTAAGAGATTCCCATTCTTAATATACTTTTGACTTAAACGATTTCCATACAAAACATTCAGTAAACAAGACATTAAGAGATTCCCCATTCTTAATTCTCATTTACTGAAACGATTTTCAAAAACCAACATTAAGTAACCGAGACATTAAGAGATTCCCTATCCTTAACGTCCAGTTAACTTAAACATTTTCCTCAAACGCACATTAAGTAAACCGAGGTATTAAAAGATTCCCCATTTTTAATACTCGTTTAACTCTAATGGTTTTCAAATTCCACAGAAATAAACAAAAATATACTCTCACATTCAATCCATAATTCACACAAAAACACATCAATCAACAAACATCAAGTACGAACACGCCAAATACGACGAACACAAATCAACACAACATAACACCCAAATACATCAAATTTCATTTACCACGAAACACTCATCAATATAAACAAAACCTAACTCTAAGGTTTTACCCATAACGCATTAGATTCGTTTTTCCCCAAATCGATACATTAAAACCCTAACAAATTCCTTCCCACGCAACCACAGATAAGTCCCTAAATGCAAACTAAAAGTTTGGAAGGAGCCCTTACCTTAACGTTAGCTTCAACGTGGTTTTCCGGTACCGCGAGTAAAGCCGGTAAAATCTTTGCTCGCAACTTCGCCTCCAAATTGGTCCCCTAGCACCGTCGCGTGGTGGGTGAGCAACTTTCCCTTCTAACTCTTCGCGAAATGAAGCTTGGATCTAGAAGAAACGGAGGGGTTTGTGTTTGAATCTCAAATACCGTTTTTCTTCGTTTACAGATCAAAGAGGAAGAGTGGAGTTGCGAAATCTTTGTTCTAGCACTCACCCAACCTTGGGTTACTCGTCTTGAAGAAAGAAAGCAAAGAATGACGAAAATGGAGGAGGGGGAAATCTTGGGCGTGAAGTGTCCGAGGAAGAAGATGGAAATTTTATGATTTTCCTTCCTTTCTTTTTCTTACCTTTGTTTTTCCTTTCTTCCTTTTTCCTTCTTTCCTTTATATACTCTTTTCTTTTCCTTTTCCTTCCTTCTAGTTTTCCTTTCTTTTTCCCTCCAAACAAACACATATATATATAATAAACATAACTTAACAAATATCTCAAAATATCTAGATATTTGTTAAATTACCATTTCACCCGAAACGCATTAAATTCTCCGTAAAGGATTCACCGCAGTTAATTTCAATTTATTTATCGACGAGAAATTTCAAACTATTAAGTCTATTTCATGTCTTTATACATCTAAAAGGGTTACAGTCTACCCGCATTAAAAAAAATTAAACCCCACTAATTATTGTCTAATCTGTTGAACATCGAGGTATACATTTAACACTAACATTCCAACAAAGCATCTATGAAAAAATGACCATCCAAACTTGAAAATGTACACAAATTTCAATTTACAATTGAAGTTTCAATAGTATTAGGTTAAAACATCAATCAACAATATATCATTACTAAATATAACCCTTAAGACAGAAACTAATAAAAGCATTACTAACAGTACCTTCTATGGCCTCGGCGCCAGGTGCGGCAGCTGCAGCGGCTCCACCAGCAGCAGCAACGGCAGGAGCAATACGGCAACAGCGACACCACCGGCAGCGCCAGCGTTCAAACCGAGAACGTCAATGCTCTTATTCTGAGCAAGTTTGGCGATAAGCTTGTCCAGTATGATTCGACAGTGACGCAGCAGCTTTCAAGATAGTGTTAATCTTCTCCGCCTACAAAAAAAAAAGCAAAGCAATTTGAGATCTGAAATGAATTTGGTAAATTAGAAAGATGATTAAATGGAAGATAATAAACTAACGTTGATTGCGATCCGTCATTGTGGAGCATCAAGATGGACGTAGATGCATGCTAACTCATCGGCACTCTGGCTGCGTATGGATTTGATCGCGAGCTGCTCCATATATCACGTCATGTGGGTAGATATATATCTCACGTGTGTATATAAAATATACACAGATTAAATATATATATATAACTATTATATATAAAAATAAAAATATATATACTAATATAATCATGTGTAATATCACCACATGGAAATATATAATATTAATATCACTGATATATATATCTACATACATGGTTTAATTATAAATATATATATAACACCAACGTTGTGTATGACTTATTTGACACTTCTATTTATTATATAAGTATGGTGAAGGTGAATGTGAAATGGTTTTAAGGTTTAGGGTGCTTAAGACTCACTAGATAAACAATAATAAAAACAAAACAAGTGTCTCCAGAAAAACACTGCCTGAAAGGAGTACAAGTCGGATGACAACAAAAAAGACAAACACCTAATCAAACAAACAAATGCCCATGTCATCGTCACTTCTTCCTCCCTTCCTGCAAAACAAAATATGAACACATTCAGTTACTTATAACAATATTCATATTAAGGCAAGTTGGACAGCATCAAGCTATAAGTTAGTACACATAACAATGCAGTAAAAAGTTTGTGCATCATTACAATTTTTTCGCAGATAACCTAAATAATACTACATTAAACTCAATAATGGGTGAAGAAAGTAAAAAATTAACCCAAAAAACATCAGCAATTGGAATTACACCAAAACTATAAGCTACAATAAATTGAACCAAATTCAGAACTACAACAATCAAATTACAACTGTTACCATAAAACTAAATATCTTGTTGCGTTCAACAACGAAATTACAGAATTAACAGTAGTTAACATATAAATATTCCGAACGGGGCCAGAGACCGAACAGGACCGGTAAATACAAAGGTGAAAGTATAAAAAAATAGATGCAGCACACATAATTTCTATTGTTGCCCAAAAACATTAATCTTTCAGCATGTCTATAACATCTAAAAGTACAGGCTACCCCATTAAAAAAAATTAAAACCCACTAATTAATGATCAATCGTTAACATCGAGATACATTTAACACTAACATTTCAACAAGCCTCTATGAATGATCATTGCCAAACCTTGTATAATATACATCAATATTTCAATTGTACAATGAAGTTTCATAGTACTTAGTGTAAAAGATCATCAATAAAATATTCATTACTAAATAATAACCCTTAAGGACAGAAACCTAATATAAAGCATTAACTAAGTCACCTCTGGCCTTCCGCTCAGGCTGCGCAGCTGCAGTCGGCGTCCACCAGCAGCAAGCGGCAGAGCAATACGGCACAGCGGCATCCACCGCACGCCAGCGTCAAGAACGAGATCGTCAAATGCTCTATTCTGAGGATCAAGCTTTCTACTCTGCATTTAGTTTATGCTTATTTCTAATAGATAGTTTTTCTTTTTGGACGTCATCTGAGTATAAAGAGCTAAAAAAAGCTATTGCAATAGAGCACACAAAGAAAATAATATGTATACTGAATAATTAGCAAAGACTGGATGTTTTTTCCTTCCAAGTACTCTCCCCTCTCCATTTGTGTTAATAGTCATCAGCCATGTTTTACAAATTATTAATAATTATGTGTTCTAACATAGTTTGTTAGTATTGTGAAGAGAAGTGCCTTGCTACCGAAGAACAGTTTTAGAACTTAGCAATGAGAACATTATTAATCATGGTCATTTTGTGGGTCGAATGCCGCAGCGATGTTTTTTTTTTCCTTTCCATTATATAAAATTTTGATTCAATGATTGAGTATGTGTGTATCTTGTTTCGCTTAATTCCCTCAGTCTGGGTAATATTCAGTCCTCAAATCTTCAATGTATTTGGTTTAAATTACATATATATTGGTATTAACAGATCTGTTGATTTCTTGAATAAACTTGAATGGCACAAAAATGAAATAGATTGAGGATCAAGCTGAAAAACAGTTCAAATATGGATCAATTTGAGGAAGCCGAAATGACAAATCAATGGATTGATATTTAGGGATTTGAAATATGATACTGATTTGCTCGACATTTGAAAGACATCTACAACTTCTCTGTGTTAAGCATTTTAAAGTCCCTCATAAAGTGGCTACAAACCTTTTGTGAAATCCCCAAAACAAAATAAAAATGAATTTTACCGTAAAATAAGAACTTTATTACTTTTTAATTGAAAATTTAGTACAATTCATGAAAAACTTAATCTTCAAATCAGCCATCTTCTTCTTGGCAGTACGGTACCTGGCGCATGTGCAAGAGGAAGTGATCGTTTATAAAATTTTTTTTAGCTCCTACTTTATGGTTGCAGTCAAAAGGTGAAGTGGCATGAAATTTTTTTAGCTCACTTTTTCTATTTTCTTCTACGCGCCAAGGGATATGCTTGATTGCTTGTTGCCTCAATTTCAGTTATGACTAAAAACAAAAATTGGGATTCTCCCCCATTTTCAACCAATTTGTTTTTCTAACCTAATTCCAGCAGCCGTTGAAATTATTAACTTGGTACACATGATATTAAAGATTTGCTATAGGTTTGAAGTAGGAACACATAAGATGCCTTAATTAAACTATTTAATACCTGGGTTCGCACTGCACACGTGTCAGTATATGGAACCCTAAAACCAAAATCGAACCCTAACAGAAAGCCTACTATGAACCCGAACCCGAAACCCTAAACCCAAAACCCTAACTCAAACACTAAACTCGAAACGTTAACTCGAAATCCCTAAACCCAAAATCTACAACTCGAAACCAAACCGAAAACCCTAAATCGAAACACAAACGCCTAAACCCGAAACCTTAACCTGAAACTGAACCTGACACCTAATCAATGAATCCTAAACCCTAAACCCAAAACTATAAACCCTATACCTGAACCAAAACCAAAATCCGAAACGCGAAATCTAACCCCCAAACCTCAAACCCAAAAACCCCGAAACCCAAACTAAACCGATACCAAAAAAGTAAACCCGACACCTAACCAACTCCAAACTTAACCCAATCCTAAAACCCTAAACACGAAACCATTAATTCAAACCCCAAAAAAACCTAAAGTCGAAACCCCTTACCCTAAATCCGAACCGAAACCAAACGCAAAGACCCTAAACCCAAAATTAAACAGAAACTTTATAACCACCCAAACCAAAACTCAAACCCTGAACCCACTAAACCAAACTAAACCAGAAACCTAAACCCTAAACCGTAAACCCTTAACCCTAAACCTAAACCTGAAACCCAAACCCAAACTTAAACTTGAATCCCGACACCCAACTGAACCCAAAACAAAACCCTAAATCCTGAACACTAACTTGAAACCCAAACACGAAACCCTTAACTGAAACCCTAAAAATAAACCTTAATGGAAACCCTAAACCCGAACCCAAAAACCCGAAACTCGAAACCCAAACCCAAAACCTTGAAAACCAAACCAGAAACCTAAATCGACACGCAAACAGAAACCCTAACTGAACCTTAACTCGAAACCAAACCTTAACTTAAACCCTAAATTGAAAACCGAACCAAACCCGAAACCAGAAACTAAAACCTAAATCCAGAAACCCTACCAACACCAACCCAACAAACCAGAAATCTAAACCTAATCTAAACTCGAAACACGAATAATAAACAATCTAACCAACCCTAAACCTGAAATTGAAACCCCCCGTTTAAGCCCTGACCCAATCCTGAAATCCTTATCCCGAAACCAAACCCAACATAGAACCCTAATACCTAGAACAAAAACCAAAACCCGAAACCCAAATCTAACCAAACCGGAACCCAAATTGAAACCATACTCAGACCTAAATCAGAAACCCTAATGCCAGAACCCCTAAAACCAAAACCTACTAAATCCAGAAACCAACTCGAAATTCCAACCAAAACCTAACCCTACTTATACCTAAAACCCGAAAACCAAATCCCAAACCCAAACCTTAAAACCGAAACCGAAATCAAACTGGAACAATCTGAAACCCTAAACCAAACATAAACTCAAACTTAAACCGAAATCCTAAACCCAGAAAATCAAATCAAAACCCAACCTAAATC
>PGTU02005785.1:0-13542 GCA_002896215.2 Cicer echinospermum
AGGGTTTTAACCAATTTGTGGATGCAATAAGTTCATTTGTGTCATTGGATGAACATTTAGGTCATTTTCGTCTCCCTCGGCTTATTTTGTCTTCTAAATTGGTTTTTAACCAATCTTGTGCATACAATAAGTTCATTGGTGTCATTGGATGAACATTTAGGGTGATTATCTCTCCTAGCTATTCTTGTCCAATTAGGGTTTTTAACCATTCTTGCTGCATCTAATAAGTTCATTGTGTGTCATTGGATTAACATTTAAGTTATTTCGTCCTCCCTGAGTTTATTCTAGTTCAATTAGGGTTTTAACAAGTCTTGTGCATCAATAGGTGTGTTTGTGTCATTGGATGAACATTTGGTCATTTTTCGCCTCCTATACTTATTCTTGTCCAATTAAGGTTTTAACCAATCTTGTGCATGCAATAAGCTATTTGTGTCATGGATTAACATTTAGGTCATTTCATCACCCTAGCCTTCTTCTAGTCCAATTAGGGTTTTTAACCTATCTTGTGATCCAATAGGTGTGTTTTGTACTTGATGAACATTTAGTCATTTTCGTCCTTCCTAGAACTTATTCTTGTTCATTAGTGTTTTTAACCAATCTTGTGCATTACAATAAGGTAATTTGTGTGTCATGATGGAACATTAGGTCATTTTCGTCTCCCTACGTTATTCCTGTTCCCAATTAGAAGTTTTTAACCAATTGTGCATCTCATTTAAGTTCATTTGTGTCATTGGATTAACATTTTTGTCATTTTTGTCCTCCCTAGGCTTATTCTTGTCCAATAGGGTTTTTAACTAATCTTGTGCATCAACAAAATTTCATTTGTGTCATTGGATTAATATTTAGGTCATTTTCGTCCTCTAGGTTTATTCTAGTCCAATTGGGTCTTTAACCAATCTGTTCTTCCATAGCGGTTTGTTGTTCATTGGATGAACATTTAGGTCATTTTCGTCCTCCCTAGGCTATTCTTGTCCAATTAGGGTTTTAACCAATCTTGTGCATCATATGTTCATTTGTGTCATTGATTAACGATTTAGGTTATTTTCTCCTCCCTAGAACTTATTCTTGTACAATTAGGTTTTTAACCAATCTTGCGCTGCAATTAAGTTCATTGTTGTCATGGATTAACATTTTGGTCATTTTCTCCTCTCTAGGCTTTCTTGTCCATTAGGTTTTAACCAATCTTGTGCTCCAGTATGTCATATTTGGTCATTGGCATTTACATTTAGGTCATTTTCGTCCTCCCTAGGTTTATTCTAGGTCCAATTAGGTTTTTAACCAATTTTGCATGCCAGATGGTGTGTTTGTGTCATTGGATGAACATTTGGTTCATTTGTCCTCCCTGGGCTTATTCTTGTCCAATTAGGGTTTTTAACCAAATCTTGTGCATCCATATGTTCATTTGTGTCATAGGATTTACATTTAGGTCATTTTCGTCCTCCCTAGGTTTATCCAGTCCATTAGGGTTTTTTAACCAATCTTGTGCATCCTAATAGGTTGTTGTTTGTGGTCATTGGTATGAACATTTTGGTCATTTTCGTCCTCCCATTACTTATTCTGTCCAAATTAGGAGTTTTTAACCATATCTTGGCATGTAATAAGTTCATTTGTTGTATTGGATTAGCTTAGGTCATTTTCCCTTCCCTAGGTTATTCCAGTTCCAATTAGGTTTTTTAACAATCTTGATGCATCTAAAGTTGTGTCATTGGATGAACATTAGGTCATTCTGCCTCCTTTAACTTATTCTTGTCCAATTTAGCGTTTTTTAACACATTCTTGTGCATCGCATAATTCATTGTTCATTGGATTTAACATTTACGGATCACCTTTCGTCCTCCTTAGGATGATTCCTTGTCCAATTGGGTTTTAACCAATCTTTTTCGATCTCCAATAAGATCATTTGGTGTCATAGGATGAAGCTTAGAGTTCATTCCGTCCACCTAGGCTTATTCTTGTCCAATTACGGTTTTTAATCCAATCTGGTCGCACTCCAATATGTTCATTTATGTGTCATTGGATTAACATTTAGGTCATTTTCGTCCTCCCTAGTTATTCTTGTCCAATGGGGTTTATAACCAATGCTTGTGCATCCTATAGGTGTGTTGTTGTGTCATTGGTTTTAACATTTGTGGTATTTTCGTCCTCCCTAGGTTTTCTTGTCCATTTAGGTTTAACCAATCTTGGCATCCAATATGTCATTGTGTCATTGGATAAACATTATAGGTCATTTTCGTCCTCCCTAGGCTATTTTTGTCCAATTAGGTTTTGAACAATCTTGTGCACTCCAATATGCATTTGTTGTCATGATAACATTTAGGTACATTTCGTCTCCTGGTTTTAATTCAGTCCAATACGGTAACCTCTGTCCCAAGGTGTGGGTTTGGTTCATTGGCATGAACATTCATACAGAGCTTATTCGTCCCTCCTATACTTATCCTGTCCAACTTAACGGCGTTTATACCAATCCTGTGCAGTCTGCAAAAACATAATTAATCAATTTGTGTCATTGAGATATAAAACCATACTCATGACTAGAAGAATAGTCTATCTTCGGTCAACCCTTTAGCCTATGCTTCCAAAGGTTTTTAACCATCTTTGCATCACTATAAGGTGTGTATTGTTTCGGATGAACTTTTGGTCATTTTCGTCCCCTCTATACTTACTTCTTGGGTCACAGATTAGGCGGTTTTTAACCATCTTGGTGCATGCAATAGTTACAATTTGTGTCATTGGATTAACATTTAGGTCTCATTTTCGTCGTCCTAGGGCGAATATTCTTTGTCCAATTAGAGTTTTTGTAACCCAATTCTTGTGCACCAATAAGTCTTGACACAATCTATGTGTCATTGATTAACATTTTGGATCAATTTTCGTCCTCCCTTGTAGGCTTTCTATTCCAATTAGGGTTTTTAACCAATCTTGTGCATCCAATATGTTCATTGGTCATTGGGGCCACATGACACAAATGACTATGAGTGACAACAAAGTTAATGAGCATTTAGGTATTTGACTGTCCTCCCTAGTTAAATTTTATGTTATAGATCCCCAATATAAGGCGTTTTAAACCTAATACTTAGTGTCATCTCAAATAGACTATGATCATGTTGTGTTCATATAGGAATTTATCTTAGGTCATTTTCGTTCCTCCAATAGGTAGTCTACTTCCAGTTCCAATTTGAGGGGTTGATGTGTAACGCAATGATACTTCGATGATCTACATCCAAAAAGGTGATTGATGTTTGTGTCATTGGTAATGTACCATCATTGTCTAACCAAGATGGTACAACCTTACGTGACCTCTGCACCTATACCTAAGTATTCTTGTCCAATAGTGTGTTTTACCATTTTCTGTAATGCATCCTATTAGGTGGTTGTGTTTTCTGTTCTATGTAATAGGAATAGAATACCCTTTGGTACATATCTAAACCGTCCTCCCTTGAAGACCAATCATTAGTTATTCTCTGTCCATTAGAGGTGGTTTTTTTAAAACGCAATGAACGTTGATGCAACATGATAGCAAAGTAAAGTTCATTTGTGTATTGGATCAATCAATGAACCATCTTATATATACAATTTTTAGTCTTGTCTCATAGATCCGTTAATTCATTTGGTCACAAGACGAAGGATTCGTTACATAACCATCTTGCCTATGGATGCAAAAATGAGGTTGGTCTTCTTTATATATAAACTCCCTTAGTAGTGCTAAGAATATAGTTCTCGTAAGGTGGGTTTGCATGGATAGTTACCGAAAATATGATACACGCTTATCAATAGTTCATTCCTATAAATGACTCACATACCGACACCATTATCTGGCATTGCCACCAAGATAGTTGAGCTTATTATGTTAAAAATACTCTTTTCCATTTACAATTTAATTTGGTATATTTAAAAGAATACAAATCATTGGTGTTGGGCGGTGCTATAAGTTCATTGTGTGATAGGTTGGACGAATCGAACAATATTTAGGCCCCATTATTTAATTGTTCAAGTTCCATGTCATCACAATGCTAAAGGAACTGCTTTTATTGTGCGCATTGCCACGTCGGATTAGGGTTTTATAACCAATCTTGGTGCATCCAATAAGCTCATAACGAGTTCTTGTTCGATATAAAAACCTTGGGCTATAAATTTTGAGACCATTAAGTAAATAAGTGGCTTAGGTGACGGATTTTTTCCGAAAGTTATGACCTACCTTAATGCTCCTAATTTTTTTTCAAAAATGAGACAAATGAACTTATTAGATGCTCTAGGGACAAGTATATTCTTGTTGGGTCCATTTAATATAAAACACCGTTAAGTTTTTAAACTTCAGATCGTGGCATGAATAAGTTCTATTGTTCATTGGGATTACATTTAGGGTCATTTTCGCTGCCTTCCCAAGGTTATTCTGGTCAATTAGGGTTTTTAACCATCTTCTGGTGGGCATCGACAATAGATTTAAGGCCTTAGTGTGGCAGACGAAAATGATTGTTGGTCACCTAAATTTGGTTTCATCGAATACACAAATGATATACTACTCATTGCTACTGCAAAATAGATTGTTTTAAAAACTTTAACTTGGATTTATCTTATAAACACTATCGCCATCTAAGAAGAGGGGTACGTATATTAATGACTCTTAAATTGTGTTCCACAATTAACGGCGTAATGACACTTAATCTAACCTAACATATTAGGTGAAACTCAGATTTGTGTTTTGAAAAAATACCCCCATTAATTTGGAAGGCTCGTAAGGAATTTTAATTGCGTAGCAGTTAGGACGGAAAAATGATATAAATGAAACATTGTTAGGTATTCATTTCCTATCAGTGCATACCAATGTTGAAGACATATTATTGCATTTCTCATCATTGTCATATTGAATGTGAGGAGTTTTTTAGACGCCAAGTTTATACTATAGCGCTTTGGGCAATATATGCGACAAACGAAATAAGTCCAAGTGAATGTTATCTTTCATTGAGGATGAACGGAAATGACCAAAAACTATTGTTTACGCGATATTTTTTCCTACACTTCGATAGAGCCTTAATCAATCATCGACATCCCCAATTAAGTTAGGATGTTATTATGCACAAACCGAATTGTGTTCGATAAAACACACCTCAAATAAGTTCATTGTTCATTTGGTTGGAATTCACAAATTAATTGAGTTCGATTTTTATAGTGCTCTTAGGCTTATTCTTGTCCAATAGCTTTTTTAACCAATCTTGTGCATCCAAATGTCATGGGGTAATTATTGAGCGATTTAGGTCATCTCTTGCGATCCCCAAGTGTAGTTTACTCTCTAACCAAAGTCTCCAGATTATGCAGTCCTTTTAAGCCCACAATACACATCTGCTTTGCGTCTCCGGAAGTGTGTTTGATGCACTATAGTCAATTGGGATGACATGTCATGTTCGTGCTCGCTATTACTATGTCTTGGTACGAATTTTATTAAAGGATACTTTCTTAATTATCCGGACTCATGTTGATGATTAAAGCACCTAATTAGAAGGTTACAGTGTACTGGAAACATTGGTATTTACACATTACTCATTTCGGCTTCAACACCATGATAATTAGCCTCTAATTGAACATCAGACTTTGAACAATCAAGGTTTATGAGAATGCACAATTTCTAAGGTGGCAATCTTTGTTAGGTGTGGTCATTAGAACATATGGCTATTTCGTAAACCATCCCATAATACTCTTCTTCCCACATCGTAATTTGATCTAATGAATAAAACCAATTCTAGTCATGGCAATAAGACGGACGTAATGACCTATTGTTAATGTCCTCATGATGGACACAATTTATAACATTTAGGGTTCCATTTGTGATACAACCCTAGCACCTTATTATGTGCGTGTCCCAATGCTCATCAGGAGTTTGGTAATAACCAATCTAATTGGATGCAAGCAATTCAAGCTACTATAGAGGTTGTGGTGATGTGTGGATCAGGTGGAAAAATGAAAATGCAACTTCTTATATGTGTTGCATCTTCTCTAATGAGTCACTAAACACACTCTATAGGGCTCCCATAATGGCTCACTATAATCAGATTTGGTTCCAAGTTGTTGTTAAATATAATTCAACCTCAATACTTGTGACGAAGCATAAGTGCAGCTCCAATTATGAGTCGAGTGTTGGTTATGCGGCAAAATGACCTAGAATTAATCACTATAACTAGATCTAACGAAAATGATACATACTTTTAACTTGCATGCACAAGAACCTTGCTACCGTTAAAAACCCTAATATGGGATCCATCCCAGTATGATGAACCATCATAAGGTCGAGGACTCCGAAAATAAATGACCATAAAAGGTCATCCAAAATCGACACTAACCCACACCCTAAGGAGCTACAAGACTTCTCTAGTTTATACAAGATCCCAAAACCCTAATTTGTAGACACAGCCTTATGTTGCAAGTACCACGTAGGGTGGTGACGAAAATGACACCTTTAAGGGAATGTTAACTCCAATACACAATGACGTTTGCATGCACAAAGTGACATCGGTTAAATCACCCTATTCGAGTCCAGCATAATCGTTATAGGGAGAACGAAAATGACAAAATGCTTCCTATCCCAAATGCCATTCATAATATCACATTTCTCTTTGCTGTTCCAACGACACTATTTGAAGTTGGTGTGTGATTAAATCACCATCCAATTGGAGTGAATTAATAAACCTAGAGGACGAAAATGACCTAAATGTTAATCCATACACAAATGAACATATGATATGCACAAGATTGGTTAAAAAGCCTAATTGGACAAGAATAAGCCTAGGAGGACGAAAATGACCAAATGTTATCCAATGACACAAACACTTATGGAGCGAGATGGTTAAAACCTAATTGGACAGAATAAACCTAGGGAGGAAAAATGACCTAAATGTTAATCCAATGAACAAAATTAATTATTGATGCACAAGATTGGTTAAAAACCCTAATTGACAAAGAATAAGTCTAGTGAGGACGAATGACCTAAATGTTCATCCAATGACACAAAAACCTATTGGATGCACAAGATTTGGTAAACCTTAATTGGACAAGAATAAACCTGGAGGAAGAAAATGATCATAAATGTTATCCAATGAAAACAAATACATATTGGATGCACAGATTGGTTAAAAACCCTAATTGACAAGAATAAACCTTGGGAGGACGAAAATGACCAAATGTTAATCCCAATGACACAAAGAACTATTGATGCACACGATTGGTTAAAACCTAATTGGACAAAGAATAAGCTGGGAGGACGAAAATGACCTAAATGTTAATTCAATGAGACAAATGAAACTTATTGGATGCACAAGATTGGTTAAAAACCCTAATTGACAAGAATAAGCCTAGGGAGCAAAATGACCTAAATGTTCATCCAATAGACACAAATGAACCTTATTGCAGCACAAGATTGTTAAAAACCTAATTGGGAAAAAATAAGTCTAGGAGGGACGAAATGACTTAATGTTCATCCAATGACACAAACACACCTATGGATGCAAGAGATTGGTTAAAAACCCTAATTGGACAAGAATAAACTAGGGAGGACAAAAATGAATAAATGTTATCCAATGACACAAATGAACTTATTGCATGCACAAGATTGGTTAAAAACCCTAATTGGACAAGAATAAGTCAAGGGAGGACGAAAATGACCAAAATGTTCATCCAATGACACAACAAACTATAGGATGCACAAGATTGGTTAAAACCTAATTGGACAAGAATAAATATAGGAGGACGAAATGACCTAAATGTTCATCCATGACACAAACAACCTTTGGATGCACAAGATTGGTTAAAAACCCTAATTGGATGAATAAACCTATGAGGCGAAAATGACCTAAATGATAATCCAATGACACAAATGAACATATTGGATGCACAGATTGGTTTAAAACCCTAATTGGACAAGAATTAACCTAGGGGGACGTAAATGACTAAATGTAACCAATGACACAACATGAACATATTGGAGTGCACAAGATTGGTTAAAAACCTAATTGGACAAGAATAAGCCTAGGGAGGACGAAAATGAACCAAAATGTTAATCCAATGACATCAAATGAATCTATTGGATGCACACAGAGTGGTTAAAACCTTAATTGGACAAGATAATAGCTCTAGGAGGACGAAAGATGACAAAATGTTAAAAATCCAATGACACAATGAACTTATGCATGACAAGATTGGTAAAACCCTAATTGGACAAAATAAGCTAGGAGGACGAAAATGACCAAATGTTTCATCCAATGACACAAAACACCTATTGGATGCACAAATGATTGTTAAAAACCCTAATTGGACAGCAGATAAGCTAGGAGGACGAAATGACCCTAATGTTTATCCAATGACACAAAAACTTTATTGATGCACAAGATTGGTTAAAAACCCTAATTGGACAGAATAAAATAGGGAGGACGAAAATGACCTAAATGTTATCCATGACACAAAAACTTGTTTACGAACAAGATTGGTTAAAACCTAATTGACGAATAACCTAGGAGAGGACGAAAATGACCTAAATGTATCGACATGACACAAATGAACATTATTGGATGCACAAGATTGTGTTAAAAACCCTAATTGGACGAAGATATAAGCCTAGGAGGACGAAATGACCTAAATGTTATCCAATGACACAAAATGAACATATTGGATGCACAAGATTGGTTAAAAACCTAATTGGACAAGAATAAGCCTAGGGAGGACGAAAATGACCAAATGTTAACCAATGACACAAACACACCTATTGGATGCACAAGATTGGTTTAAACCTCTAATGGACAAGAATAAACCTAGGAGACGAAAATGACCTAAATGTTAATCCAATGACACAAATGAACATATTGATGCACCAGATTGGTTAAAAACCCTAATTGACAAGAATAAGCTAGGGGGACGGAAATACCTAAATGTTCATTCCATGACACAACGAAACTTATTGGATCGAAAATGATGGTTAAAAACCTAATTGGACGAAGAATAAGCCTAAGAGGACGAAATGACACTAAATGTTAATCCAATGACACAAATGAACTTATTGCATGCACAAGATTGTGTTAAAAACGCTAATTGGACAAGAAATAAGTTAAGGGGGACGAAAATGACCTAAATGTTCATCCAATGACACAAACACACCTTTTGGCATGCACAAGATTGGTTAAAAACCCTAATGGACTGGAATAAACTAGGAAGGAAAATGACCTAAATGCTAAATCCAATAACAACATGAACTTTAACATCACAAGATTGGTTAAAAACCCTAATTGACAGAATAAGTATAGGACGACGAAAATGACCAAAATGTTCATCCAATGACACACAACACACCTTAGGATGCACAAGATTGCGTTTAAAAACTCCTATGAGGACTGGAATAACCTAGGAGGACGTAAATGACCTAATGTAATCCTATGACACAATTGAACATTATGGATGCACAGATTGGTAAAACCCTAATTGGACAAGAATAAGCCAGGGAGGACGAAAATGACAAATGTTATCCAATGACACAAACACACCATGGATGCACAAGATTGGTTTAAAAAACCCTTAATTGACTAGAATAAACTAGGAGGACGAAAATGACCTAAATGTTAATCAATGACACAATGAACATACTGATGCACAAGATTGGTTAAAAACCCTAATGGACAAGAATAAGCCTAGAGAGGACGGGAAAAATGACCAAAATGTTAATCCAATGTACCACAAATGAACTTATTGCATGCGCAAGATTGGTTAAAACACTATAATTGTACAGAATAAGTCTAGGGAGGAGAGAAAATACCTAATGTTAATCCAATGACACAAATGAATATTATTGGAGCCAAGATTGGTTTAAAAACCCTAATGGACAAGAATAAGCCTGGAGGACGAAAATGACCTAAATGTTCATCAATGACACAAACAAACCTATTGGAAGAACAAGATTGGTTAAAAACCTAATTGGACTAGAATAAACCTAAGGAGGACGAAAATGACCTAAATATTAATCCAATGACACAAAATGAATATTTTTGGATGGCACAAGATTAGTTAAAAACCCTAATTGGACAAGAATAAAGCCTAGGGAGGACAAAAATGAAAATGTAAATCCATGACACAAAATGAATTAATGGGCATGCACAAGATGGTAAAAACCAATTGGACAGGAAAGCGTAGGGAAAGTACGAAAACTGACCTGAAAGTCATCATAATGACACAATTACACTTCATTGTATTGCAGCTAAGATTTGGTTTAAAAACCGCTAATTAACAAAATAAGTCTAGGCTAAAGGACGAAAATGACCTAAATGTTCATCCCATATGACAAAAACACACCTATTGGTAATGCACAGATAGGTTAAAAACCCCTTATTGGACTAGAAGAAGGCTAGGGTTGATGAATTGACCTAAATGTTGACCATGGACACAAATGAGCTTTATGCATGCACAGATCTGGCTTAAAAACCTTAATTGGACAAGAATAAGTATAGGGAGGACGAAATGACCTAAATGTTCATCCAATGACACAAACACACCGTATTGGATGCACAAGAACTTGTTAATAAACCCTAATTGACTTAGGAATAAACTCAGGGAGGACTAAAATAACTATACAATTGTCTAATCCAATGACACACAATGACTTATTTAGATGCACAAGAATGGTTAAAAACCCTAATTGACAAGAATAAGCTAGGGGAGGATGAAAATCACCTAAATGTTCATCCAATGACACCAATGAACTTATTGTATGCACAAGATTGGTTAAAAACCCTAATTAGACAAGAATAAGCCGAGGGAGGACGAAAATGACCTAAATGTTCATCCAATGACACAAATGAACTTATTGCATCCACAAGATTGGTTAGAAACCCTAATTAGACAAGAATAAGCCGAGGGTGTAACGCCCCAAATTTTTGATACGAATATTACTGAAAAATATTTATTTTCTCATTAAAAGAACGTAATGTAATTTACTAAAATATTATTTATTTATTCATTTGCAAAATTAATATTCCAATTATTAGATCAATATTCATTTATGGTCCAAAATAAAATAAATTCTCTTTAAGTGAAATTCAAAAGAAACACTGTTGACTGAAATTAATGACATTCAATTTTTTTCTAGCTAATGAAATATCACGTCTGCCTTTCTATTAAAAGTTAATGATGAAGAGTAAATAACTTTACAATGTGCCGCAAAAAATTTAGTAATACAAAATATGATTTTCAAGTAAAATATAATTTTCCCACGTGCGTGCACCAATCAAACGTCATTCATGCAACTCTTTGAAATCATTAGTACCTAAATGTTGGTGTAAGGGGTCAGTTCATCCCACAACCAAATTAAACCAAATAATAAATTAACAACCATAAAATATGAATATAAAATCTTTTCGTAATAAAAGATTTTAAAAAAATTGATTCTTTAATAGTTCTTAAAGATGTATCAAAAGTCATAGAATGTATCTAAATAAATCAAGTAGCAATCGTATAGCAAATAATTAGATCAAAATAAAATAACATAAAAATGTATGCAAGTCATGCATGCTCCTAAACATATATGATCCGGATATAACCAGCAACACAGGCGTCCACAAAGATGCATATGATATGTCATGAAATGATAATGAAGCTCAAAGATACATATCACCACCCAATTAGATAATCATATAAATCACAAGCCACTTAGGCAACCACAAAGATAACAATATTTAAAATCCAATTCACCAGCCACTTAGGCAACCACAAAGATAACGATATTTAAAACACAAATCACCAGCCACTTAAGCAACCACAAAGATAATATTTAGAATACATATCACTAGCCACTTAGGCAACCACAAAGATAACAATATTTAAAATGCAAATCACCAACCACTTTGGCAACCACAAAGATAAAAGTATTTAAAATACAAACCCACCAACCAAATCACTTAAACAACCACATAGATAAAATATTCAAAACACAAATCACAAGCCACTTAGGCAACCACAAAAATAATATTATTTAAAACACAAATCAAGGTTTGCCGCTAAACACATCACAAAAATCAACTTAATCATGTTATCATAAATTAAAATTAAAACTTTACACCAATTCCCCCAAGACTCATATAGATTTCTTAAAAATCAAAACTTTGAAATGAAATAGCACAAAAATCGAAACTTTAAATTAAAGACATCCTAAAAAAATATTACTCATGAGATCATAATAAAAATCATAGCTTTATAATTAAGTACACATAAACAACACACAAATAATAACCTTACATCAAATATATGACATCAAACATATTACTCATGTTATAATAATAAAAATCGAAATTTATAATTAAGTTTTCTTTAAGGCAATTAAAAAATCAATATTTTTCTTTTAAGACAACAAGTTTTATATCAGTATCTTACAAACTATTAATTTAATATTTAGCATAACATTGCATGGGGAAAAGCCCTTACCTTAGGCGCTTTCTTTCTTAACACCTCTAAATTTGCACGAGAAATAGCTCATGAGGCAGTAATGAATTCAACACCGACATATATTGGAATTTACGACTCAGAAAATTATTTTGAGAGTGTACGAATGACAAATAGGTGTGACAACAAGATGTCTAATGGAAATGTATGAACATATAAGCTATTTACGTTGCACTATTACCATTGATTTCTTGTCTAAAATTGAAGTGCCCTTAATTCCAACATTATACTACCAATAATTACTATTTCTTTAATTTTATTAGGTTGTTACAAAGCCAATTGAAATCATGTGTATTTATATGTATGAGTTAATTTGGATTAACTAATAGAGTTCACCATATATTGAAGGTGTCACAAACTAATTTTAATTAAATAAATAAATTAGAGATTGTCACATCACCCTTTTAATTTTTTTATCTAATAGTTACGAAACCAAAAATTTCATAGAATTATTTTTGTAGACAATTATAATAAAATTATAATTTTAGTTTAAAAGAGATGAATGCATGAGAGACAAAAAGGGCAATAGTCTTTTTGTGTCCTCTCTTAATTGAACAAAAAACTTATAATTAAATTTATAATCTTCCTTTAAAAATAATTTAAAGGTGTTTAAAATGAATTAATGCACATTATGTCAAGAAAACACCATGAATTGTCATAAAATCTTGTCATAAAGGAGAGTAAAAGAATGAGTCACTCACTAATTTTTTTGTTTTTATAGGATGGACCAAAAATATTTTCAAAACACTTATACATAAAGGTTGGTTTCACTAAATCTATAATATTTCCTAAAATGAATACTTATTTGATTGCAAATAAAACTAACAAACAATATAACATATAAATTCTAATTTAATTAAATAATTGAACTAATATTTTATCAACTAAAATAAATCAAGCAAGACAAGAATATCAATCACAACATAACAAAATTAAAACAAACATATCTAACACATCAATTTAATGATTATCGAAACTAATCAAATAAAAAATGTTCATTTATGAAATAATGACATCATAAATAGTCCTCATGTAATTGTCACGTCAAAACAATTAAATAAAAATGTAGATTATAATTAT
>PGTU02005788.1:0-16135 GCA_002896215.2 Cicer echinospermum
CTGGGCCAAGTTCTTTGACTTGTTGGACCTCCTTTTGGAAAGTGGGCCACATAAAGTAATGAGTCATAACTTTTCGGCTGATGCTGTTTCCAAAAATAAATACGGTAATTTGTCGGATTTCATATTTTAGCATTTAAAATTTGTGCGAAAAATATTATTTATGCGTAATAATTATGAGTGTATTCTGTATTAGTGAGAAAATGGAAAGATTGAATAAGTAATTATCTAACTTTTAAAAGGTTTCTTCAATCTCAATTTTCTAAAAAATCTTTAGATCAATCAATCTGAAAATTTAATAACTTTTAAGAATATTGATAGAGAGAGAAAAAACTATTTAACTTTTTAAATTATGAATAATAGATGTTAACGATAGACTTACCTCTTTTAAGCTGAGTTGGATCCTTTAATTACATGTCCAAAACAAAATCAATCATTTTGACTTTATTTATTTGGCTTCTCAAATTATATTAAAAACATATTTATGTAAACTTTTAGTGTTTGTTGAGATTATTGTGAATTTGATAAAATCATAGTTAGTTATTGCCTTTTAATAAAAATTAATTTTAAAATTTCAACAAAATCATAATACTAGTATCATTTTGATTAATTTACTGTTAATTCAAATATATATATATACTATTTTAATCCGTATTAATATGGATCTAGCTATCTAAAAAGAGTTTTGTACCAGGCACCCCCTCAATTTGACCTGCCACCTCCCCAGTATTTTTTAAAGACTAAAATACCCCTTTGTAAAACAGTATAATATTATTTTAAAAATTACCATTCAGATTTCACACCCCACCACCTTCGAAAATTTAGAAAAAAAATGTTGGATTCGAAAGTTTAAAATTTTCGAAATGAATTTTAGTAAGTTACTCGAAACTTTTGCTATTTTAAAACCTTCGAAATGCAGTTTATTTAAAAAAAGACAAATTTTCGAAACTTTGGATAAATGCCAAATTTTCGAAATAGACAGTATTCGAAATTTTGCTTGCATTTGAAAGTTTCGAAATAGAGTTATGCTTCGAACATTTGGCTTTTGATGAAACCTTCGAAATGTAGTTTCGAAACTTTGGAATCTTCGAAATGCATTTTGTACTTCGGAAGTTTGCTTTTTCACCAAAGTTTCGAAATGCATTTTGTTCTTCGAAAGTTTCATTTTCACAAAGTTTCGAAATGTATGTATGTTTCGAACTTTTCATTTAGTTAAAGTTTCGAAATGTGTTTTATTATTTTTTTAAATTCAATATTTATGTTATAAATTATTTTTAAATTTTTTTAAATTAAATATTTAAAATATTATATTTAATTAAATTTGTTACTAATTTTGAATTTAGGTATGAGTAGAGTTGATGTTTCTGCTTCAAAAAATGTTATAGATACTACAGAAAAATTCACCACTGATCAGGTATTATTATAACTACTGATGAATCATCACCAATTAAATATTTCTTATAGTTATATAGTTAATTTTTATTTGAAACGTATTTTGCAGGTATTTTCTTCTCGAGAAGCTGTATTTGAATGGGCAAAAGCGATTGGAAGACAAAATGGAATTTTAATTGTTACCATTCGATCAGATAAAGCAAACGGAATTAGGGGAAGAAAAGACAAATTGATTTTGGGATGCAAAAGAGGTGGAAGATATAAATCAGAATAAAAAAAATCAGTAACTTGCTCTCATAAGGAAAACTGTCCATTTACTCTCAGATGTGTACCATTAAGTGTCGGTGAAGGATGAAAAATTAGTTAGTGTTCGTTGTGGGACACACAATCATGAATTACTTGATACTGTAACCGGTCATTCCTATTTGGGGCGTTTAAACGAAGAAGAGAGGAAATTTGTCAATGATATGACAAAGTATAAGCTAGCACCCAGATTCATTCTAAATGCTTTGAAAGTGAGAAATGAAACCAATGTCACTATTCCCAGTCAAATATATAAAGCAAGGAGTACTTATCGATCATCATTGAGAGGTCCGTACACAGAAATGCAGCATCTGTTGAAGTTAATACAACAAGAAAATTATGTGCATTGGACAAGAAGACGGGAAAATTATGATATTTTGAGAGATATTTTTTGGACGCATCCTGACTGTATAAAGTTGTTAAACACATTTCATTTTGTTTTGATATGTGATAGCACATACAAAACAAACAGATATCGGTTGCCATTACTTGAAATAGTCGGTGTCACTTCTACTAGTTTGACATTTTCAGTTGGGTTTGCTTATTTGGAAAAAGAGCGACAAGATAACTTCATATGGGCATTTGAGAAGGTACGAATGTTGTTCAAATCTGAGTCTTTGATTTCTAAAGTTATTGTGACTGATAGAGATCTTGCCATGATGAATGCGATTAGTGTTGTGTTTCCTACTTCAATACATTTGCTATGTCGTTTTCATATTGAAAAAAATGTTGGGGCAAGATGCAAACAATATGTCAAAAAGGATAGACAAGAAGAAGTAATGGATTTATGGAAAAAGATTGTCTATTCGACTAGTGTGGAAGAGTATGATCATCATTTGCAACAATTTGAGATATTGTGTGCCGATATTATTCTTTTTGTTGATTATGTGAAAGATTCATGGTTAACACCTTACAAAGAAAGGTTTGTCAACGTTTGGACCAATAGTGTAACGCCCCGGATTTTGATCCAAGACATTACTTAAAAATATTTATTTTCTTTCAAAAACGGCTTAAACTTTTTTTTTTTAAAGTAGTTCATCATATAATAAATAAAATTTCTTTAGTAAATAATAGTTGGATTCCATTTTAAAAAAACATACACCAAGCCGATTTATCGGATATTATTATTTGTAAGACAGCTTTTACTAATTGTAGAAAATGTTTCACTCAAAAATAGAATAACTCAAGTTTTTCCTAGCAGAAGGACCCCGCCTCCGCATTTCTATTAAAATCAACAATGAGAAATAATTAAACTTGAAAATTTGGTCACAACGTTTTTATCATCTACAAACATTATTATTATTATTTTATTAAATTACCCCTTTTTCCCACGCGCGTGCGCCAAGCAAACGTCATTCATGCAACCCTTCAAGATCGTTAGTACCTAAACTGTTGATGTAAGGGGTCAGTTCATCCCACGGCAAAATTAGACCAAAATAATAAGTTAACAACCATGTGAATATAAATATAAAATCTTTTGTAATAAAAGTTTTAGAGAAAATGAATTTTTATAATTCATAAGGTGTATCAAAAATTATAAACTATATCTAAACAACAAGTAGTAACTCACCTTAAAATAAATAATTATATAAAATAATAATTAATGGCAATAAAATGTATGCAAATTATGCTGCCCTAACATTTACATGATCCGGATATAGCCAGCCACTAAGCGCCCACACAGAGAAGTCACCCATACCAATGGGAAAATTAAACCAGCCACTAAGGCGTCCACAAAGATGCATATGGTATGTCATGACAATGATAATGATGTCGAAATGTACAAATCGCTAGCCACTTAGGCAACCACAAAGAAAATCATACACAAATAACCAGCCACTTAGGCAACCACAAAGAAGACTATTTTAATGCATTCACAAAATCAATTTCCTATTTATGGTAAATGAAAAATAAACTTTTTCATCAATTTCATCAAAAACATATATTGTTCATAAAAGTCAAGTTTTAAAATTTAAATACTCAAGAATCAAGGATTAAAATTAAATACATCATAATAAACATGTTAATGACTACATCATTATAAAAATTATAACTTTATAAGTGAGTACTCTAAAACATGTACGACATGAACGTTTTTCACAACAAACATATTGATGAAGGTTCGGTAATAAAATATTAATTCTATAATTAATTTCATCAAAAATAGAGATATTACTCAAAAGAAGACAATCAAAGCATGATAGTTAATTCTTTACGACGAAAAATAAAATCGACATTTTTCTTTTAATACATCCAGGACACCATATCATCATCTACGATGCGCTAATTTAATATCTAACCTAACCTGCATGGGGAAAAAGCCGTTACCTTGGACGCTTTCCTTCCACGTACCACTATATAGCCCTCGAAAGTCTCACCAAGCTGTGAAATAAAGTTTATAGCTCCGATCAAAAGCTAGGGAATGTAAGGATGGTTGTTTGAGTGGCTTAGAAAATATTTGAGACAAATGTAGTGTTGGTAATGCGTGTGAGTGTATTATGACTTATTTTCCTCTACTGTAAGTTTAATCGTAGGTCCTAAGAAGGAGAGGTGTATGTATGACTAATAAAGGAGGCATAAAGCTGATCAGAGAGAATGAAATAATTCTCTTCATTGAGTTAATTGCACACATGAATAAGGAATTAAATGGAATAATGCCATTCAATGACAACCGTTTAAGACATTAATTGGCATTCATGTATTTATTCTTGCTAGTTACACATTCCCGAGAATGAACTACAATATAATTAAATTTTATAAAATATAATTATAAAAATAGTAGTGTGAGTGATTTAAATTTGACTTTAAGTCAAAAATGGCATTGGTCATGAGTTCACTCTAAGACAATATTCGTACGAGTTTTAATTGTCCGAATAATAAAAATCCCTAATAATAACACTTTTTAATATGAAAATACTTTATCAAATAATTAAACATTCACAAGTAATAATTATCCTTACTAATCTCACGACTAAATTAATAAAAGTCGATAAACAAAAAACTTAATGATTTAAAATTAATTAATAATAATAAAAGTGTGTACAATACTTTACCCCACTTAAAATAGTTTCGTCCTCGAAACTAAGAGGTCTCTAAAAGGTATGTAGTAAGCTCTCTTATCTTCTCTTCCAACTCCAATAGCATCCCTGTTAGTCTGGTTCCAAATCACCTTAACCACGAATTTCCTTTCCCCTCCAAATGTTTGGTAGTTCTTCTAGTCAGCGATGCTTATCGGTGGACCTCGAAGGTAAAATTCTCCTTCAATTGAATATCATCTGCGCAATAATATGGGATGGATCTGCAACACTGTACTTCCTCACATTGTGATACATGAACACATCATGTAAATTAGCTAAATTCCGGTTGGGTAAAGCATATCTTGATACGCCACTGGACCCACACGTCGAAGAATTTGATATGGTCCAATAAACTCGGAGTAAGCTTTTAGACTTCAATGCCTTACCAAACTCAGTAGTAGGCGTCACTCTCAAGAATACATGTCAATCCTCCTGAAACTCTAAGGGTCTCCATGTCGATCAGCAGTAACTCCTTCTGCCTGCTCTGTGCTGTTCTCATCCGCTCTTGGATCTGACGCACCCTTCTCTGTAGTCTGTTGCACCAGCTCTGGCCCTACGATTAAGTTTTCGCCATTTCCTCTGATACCCGAACACAAGGGAGTTTGACACTTGCGCCATACAAAGCCTCGGTACGGCGGGGCCATACCCTATTAGCTTGCATGATAGCTATTATTATAGGTAAATTCGACAAGAGGCAAATAGATAATCTCCAACTTCCTCTGTTATCTAATGTAGCAAGCTCTTAGCAAATCTTCTAAGGTCTGAAATAGTCACTTTCAGTTTGGTCATCGGTTTGAGGGTGCGTAAGCAGAACTCAATCTCAATTTAGGTACAATGCCTCATGCAATGCTCCCACACAACGAGAAGTGAACTTTTGGATCTCTATCTAGACCATAATGCTAATTGGTATCCCGTGTAATCTAACAATTTCCGCAACGTAAATCTCTGCAAGCTTTAGATACATTGTAAGTAGTCCTTACAGGTATGAAATGTGCGGATTTTTGTGAGCCTTCAACAATCACCCAAATGGAGTCAAATTTTCTTCTGAGTCATAGGTATTATATGCCACCACAAAAGTCCATAGTATATGCTATCCCACTTCCACACTGGTTACATCTAATGACTGCAACAATCCAATCAGGTTTTGGTGTTCAACCTAGCCTTTTTGGGCAAGTAAGGCAAGACGCCACATATTCTGCCACTTGTTTCTTCATTTGGCCACCAAAATCTTTGCTTCAAGTCTTTTATACATCTTTGTAGTACCAGGATGAATACTCAGTTTGCTCTTGTGGGCCTCAATCCAAAATGGTTTTTCTCAACTCTGCATTATCCGGCACACAATACGTTTATAACCACCGACAAATTGTTTTATCTTGGACCCAATTGAAATTCGGGAGCCTGCCGGTCTCAACTAATTTCCGTCCCCCTGAATAGTCTCATCGGTCGCTTGAAGGGCTTTTATGCTGCATTCCATTAGTTTAATTTATCTACAATGGATCATCATCACATTGTTACTTTTCCTGACAAAGAGTCCATATTTAGAGATCCAAGTTCGCGAAAATTCTCTAACAACTCTAATCCCTTCATTTTTATGATGACAAATGGGCTCGCTTCCTACTCAAGGCATCAAGGTGTAACTTCACACACTACATTGCCATTCTCCTGTAGATTGTGAGTAGTATTGCTAACGTGAACTCATAAATCCTTGATGAACTCCATCCATCTCCGCTGTCGGGATATTAAGCTCCTTCTGGTCTGAACTAAGTAGTATTTCAAAACTTTTATGGTCAAAAAGAAAAGGCTGAATAATACATCAAGAATCAGAGAAAACTGTCACAACCATACAGATAGTGCCTCCAAAAAAATTTTTAGTGCAAAAACTATTGCAGCCAACTCCATGTCATGTGTGGAAAAAGATAAATGTTTCTCATAGCACCTGTTCAACTGTCTTGAAGCATATGCTACCACCTATTTGTTCTGCATAAGTAACAACCAAACCCTTGTAAAGAAGCATCACAATAAATCTTCATATGGTCTTCTGGTTGTGGTAACACCCCCGGAACACCGTGAATTGTAGTTAGCCTTCTCTTTCATCATTACGAAAACTCCTCTCACATTCATTCCGTCCCATGCATAAATATGATTCTTCCTTGTGAGTTGTGTCAACGGCGCTGCAATCTCTGGCAAAATCCTCAATGAATCTTCTATAGAATATCCAGCCCAAGCCCAAGAAACTTCTAATCTCTGTGACGGTCTCTGTTGGTGTTTACCATGCCACCCACAGCCTACATACTTTAGTTGGGTCGACATCGATACCTTCCTTGAGAATTAAGTAGTGTCCCAGGAATTTCACTCCTCAACCAGAATTCACATTTCCCCAATTAGCATACAATCTCTTGTCCTACAAGACTTGCAAAACTTGACGGTAGTGGAACTTCATGTTCCTCCAGGCTCTTAGAATAAATCAATATGTATCATGAAGACCACTACAAATTTGTCTAAGAAGGGTGAATATACGATTCATGTAGTCCATGAAAAATAGTGGTGCTGCTTGGTGACACCAAAAGGCATCACCAAATACTCAAAAGTGTCCAGGGCGATGTCCTAGAATGCAGTTTAGGAATGTCTTCTTCCTTCACACTCGAATACTGATGATATTCTGCCTCCTAAAATACCTGACTCCAAATATCAAATCAATCTTAGAAAATATGCATGCTCTCTTGAGTGGCCATCAAGTCATCCAATGCGTGGCTAAGGGATACCTATTTTTGATGGTGACTTTGCTTTAAGAGTTGACGGTAATCGACACAGAGTCAGACTTTCCATCCTTCTTCTTCACTAGGAGTACATGGTGCTCCCCAAGGTGAGACACTCGGTCGTATGAAGCTGTTTATAGATATAAAGGTTCTCTCAATATGAATTTTTCACTATGACAATCATTCGAATGGAGCATTCTAATATGGTGTCAATAGATATAGGTCTGTACCGGAGTCACTCAATTCCAAAATCATATCCGAACTGGGGGTAATCCCAGGTACATATCCGGTACGGAAATACCTCTGGAAATCTATCGACCACACTAGTATCCCGTCTTTTACCTCCACTCTGCTTCGTACTGACTGCAGTTGAGGTGAAAACACACTTAAAATTCACACGAACTCCCTCTTCATCAAAGAGAGTTTACACATTTTATTGGTGTCGAGGTAAAATCGAGTAAACACTGGTTTACTGGGAATATCCAGACTTTACGAACACAATCCAAGTTAGGACATAACTGGCGTTGACAACCAACTCCTATCTCAGGCACACTCCCACAGCTTGAGGGATACAACTCAAATCAACGTGAATCTCATTATCGAACACATCAACGCATGCAAGCAAGGTATTATAACATCATTGATTCGGTAGAAGGTCAGGGTAACCACAAATCAAACGGCAAAGTAGTATAGTAAGTTTGAGCGAATCCACCCATCCAATGAAATGAATAAGTGTGTTGCCCCCGAATCATAAATTACATTAAGTGTTTTCCAAGAATATTTGAACATCACCTTGGATAGCTCAGAGAAGATGGGAGTTTCTCTCCATTGATGTGGTAGACATGTCCTTGGCAGTAGGGCGTACAACATTGTCGTTGATATTTGTTGCGGTTGGACAGCTCTATCGTTCTTCCGTTCTAGGGAGAATTCCCTCCATTTGCAAATGGTCTGGTTTCTGACACAATGTAACCAACCTTTATGGTCTGATTGGAACTCAGATATCTTGTGTCCTCTCTCTGTTGCAGCGAAAACACTTAACGACAGCGGTACGCCTGGTATTGACTTGGAAACGTTGGGCCCTTGACCTTCCCCGTTTGAGGTCGAAGGTTGATCCTGCATTCCCCAGTTGGTCGGGCATATGGCTGTTGTATTGTTGATGCTAGCTTGCTTGCCCCTATTATGTTGTTGTCGTTATGCCCCTGTTTTCAAATATTAACATTTAGAGGTAGATATTCACATTTAGAGGCCAAAACTTATGACTCTAATGATATGGATGGATTTAAATCTCTACCTGAGGTCTGATGGGTCCCACCTACAACACCTATTCAGACGGCTCTGTTTCATCTGCTCCACTTTCTTTCATTTCTCCACTAGTACTTTGAATTGGCGTATCTCAAGGGCCCACTAACTCCTTAATTTCATACCTAGGCCGCTTTCAAACCTCTCGCACATGTATTCTTCATCTATCTGATTTAGGAAATAGTGGAAGTGCTTTGCTAGGGACTCGAACTTTGCCGCATATTTCGCGTAATCGTGAGATACCCTCTGATGTCCCTTAATAGTGCATCATATAATGCCATAAGTAATAGTTTCGAGACACAATGCGATTCTTATTTTTAAAAGAATACCACAATGCCGATTACTCAAAATAGATATATTATAATTTCCAAGTGTAATCTCGAAGCATGTTGATTATGTAACTTCAGTCTTATTATGTTCCCCCTTTATTTTAGGCGGATCTTATCGAAGATAATTCAATCAATCTTTAGTTATTCATCCTGTAGTTTGAGTTCTCGATTGACTATTTTGTTGGGTCATTGCTGCGGCATAAGCAATATGCTGGATTGCTTTCAATGTCGTCTTCTTGGGGAGTTTTTGTGCGACGAGTTCCATAACGCTTCCTAAAATTATTAATTAGTATATTGTATTTTTAAGGAGTACGGAGTTTACTAGCATATATAAGTAGTTCGGGTTCACTTCTTTGGAAAATAGAGGTGGGTACTCAAGTTTTTCCTAGGAGAAGGACCCTTAGCCAGCCTGCAATACAATTTTTGTTTATCTATTAATACAACGATACATAATATATTAGAACGTTGTCTTTAGTTAATACATTGTCACAAGAAAAATCATACACAAGAACCAGCCACTTAAGGCAACCACAAGAAGACTTATTCATTAATGCATTCAAAAATCAATTCCTCATATGGGTAAATGAAAAATAACTTTTCATTCAATTTCATCAAAAACATATTTTTCATCATAATTATTTAAAGAAACTTAACAATTAAATTCACATAATTGATATTAAGTCATAATGACATAAAATATTAGAATAATCAAACGCCTTAGTTTGATAAAAAAGAGTACAGACTTTAAATTATAAATAAAACATCATAGCGGATGAACAAGTAAAAAGTCATAATTATAAAATTACAACTTAAATAAAATATAAAAGACAATGCCAAATAAAAACCATGCAAGTATTTGTATAGTATAACATTAGTTTGAAAAATTTAAATAACACAATTATAGACCAAATCACTTTAAAAGACACTGTATATTTAATAGCACTAATAATGGAGTTATACATGTGATGACCAGCCTAATATAGACAAATGTTAAGGTACATTTAATAATTAGAAACCAAGCAATAAAATATTTAATGACACTTAATAAGAATTTAAGTAATTCTAAATTCAAATTCAAGAGGTTACACAATAATAATCTTAATAAAAGTTAAGTAATTAATAGAATTCAATTTCAAGAAGGTTACTAATCATGACACATAATAAAATTTAAATATTAGAACTAAATAATAGAAAATTTACGATTAACAATGAACTAACATAATCACAAGAAAAATAAACATGCGACATACATAGCGTCCATCCACCAACGTCCGAGAATTAGTGCTCTATACCACAATGTAACGCCGCGGATTTATTTTCAACAAGTATAACTCACCTTAGAATCAATAATTATATAAAAATAACAATGGCAATAAATGTATGCAATATTATGCATGTCCTAAACATACATGATCCGGATATAAGCCAGCCACTAAAGAGCTGCCACACAGAAGTACCCATACCAATGGGGAAAATAAACCAGCCACTAAGGCGTCCACAAAGATGCTCTATGGTCATGTCATGACAATGATAATTGATGTTCGAAATGTACAAGTCACTAAGCACTTAGGCAACCACAAGAAAATCATACATAAATAACCAGCCACTTAGGCACCACACAAGAAAGACTATTCATTAATCATTCAAAAATCGATTTCCTCATATTTGTTAATGAAAAATAAAATTCTCATCAATTTCATCAAGGCACAATATATTGTTCATAAAATCAACTTTTGAAAATTTAAATACTCAAGAATCAAGGATTAAAATTTAATACATCATAGTAAACATGCTTAATTACTACACATCATTATAAAAGATTATAACTTTATAATGCAAGTACTCTAAAACATGTATGACATTGACGTTTTCACAACAAACATATTGATGAAGGTATTGGTAATAAAATATAATTCTACAATTAATTTCATCAAAATAGAGGTATTACTCAAAGAAACAATCAAAAGCATGATAGTAATTTTCTTTACGACGAAAATAAATCGACATTTTTCTTTTAAATACATCCAGACATCATATCAATATCTTAACGTATCGCTAATTTAATATCTAACCTAACTCTGCATGGGGAAAAGCCTTACCTTGGACGCTTTCCTTCCACGTACCACTATATAGCCCTCGAAAATCTCACCAAGATGAAATAAAAGTTTATAGCTCCGATCATAAAGCTAGGGAATGTAAGGATGGTTGTTTGAGTGGCTTAGAAAATATTTGAGATAAATGTAGTGTTGGTAATGCGTGTGAGTGATTATGACTTATTTTCCTTTACTGTAAGTTTAATCGTGTCCTAAGAGGAGAGGTGTATGTGTGACTAATAAAGGAGGCATAAAGCTGATCATGACCAATCGAGTTAAGACGAGTTAAGGAATTGGAATAATCATTCAATGAACCAAACCGTTAAGAATTAATTGACATTTCATGTATTTTGTTCTTGCTAGTTACACATTTGAATGGACACTAATTATAAATTAAATTTTATAAAAATATGGTTATAAAAAATAGTAGTGTGAGTGATTAAATTTGACTTAGTCAAAATTGGCTTGGTCATTGTGCATCTAAGACAAATATATTCTACGAGTTTTAATTAGTCAATAATAAAATCCCAATAATAAATTATTTAATATGAAAATACTTTATCAATAATTAAACATTCAAAGAATAATTATCTTACTATCGTCACACTAAATTAATAAAAGGATAAACAAACTAATGATTTAAATTAATTAATTAAAAAAAAGGTGTTACAGATCTATATCCATTGTTGAACATACATTCGATTGGTACCGCTTTTTATATTAAGGACATACCTACTATTTGTTATTTTTATTGTTTTGTTGTTTGTTGTTTCAAAATGCATAGAGTTATTTTGCTGAAATATTTTGTTGTTTTCCTTTGTTGCTGAAATGTGACTCACGGTTATGTTGTTTTTTATTTTTTTGTAAGGTGAAGAGTTTAGGTAAGACCCACATTGGATGAGGTCTTTTTAAAAACTACACTAAGAAGAAGGACAACTCTTGGGTTGATGAAAGAGCAAAAAAAAACATAGTAGAAATATTAAATCATTCATTCATTCTTTCATTTGTATTTCTTGGAAAGTAATTTGATTATGTTAGTAATTTGATTATGTTAAATCATTTTCTATTTGAGTAGGAACATATCAAGGTAAGTTGCAACAAGCTTCCAAAAATGGGGAAGCGTCTAGTAGTTGTAGCCAAGTGGTTAATGCGGAAGCTCGCTTAGAACATGTGGGTCCAATCTGTTGGGGGAAGAATAAAGGGAGGATCTATGGTGCTGAGATAGATCCTCACTTTATAGACCAGGTGTCGCAAGTCAGTCCAGATTCTCCGTCCATCTAGAGGTTGTGTCAATGTCTTGGTCTCAACACTCTACCGAGATAGCTGCACAGATAGCAGCATTTGAGGAGCACGCAAAAGCGGCAGAACACGAGGCACGAGAGGCGCGGGGAGGAGCTAAGGAAAGCAGAGCAACGTCGACAAGAGGATGAGCAACGCACTAAAGAGCTCCAGATACAGCTAGCAACATTGGCAAAAAGTGTTGCTTCCATAACAGGCTGAGTCATCTCGTCGTCGTCGTCATCCAGATTATGACCGAGGATGAGTCTACGATGATGACGCGATGAGTAGTACTTATTTCATTGTTAGTTTCGTATAGTAGTACTTTGATGAAACTTTATGGTATGACAATATGTATTTTGTTTGTGTATTTTGAAACTTATGGTTATGTGTATTTTGAAATTTCTGGGTAGTGACAATGTGTAAGTTATGGTAGTGAGAATGTGTATTTTGAAACCTAATGTAGTGCAAGTTGCCCTTATTTTGAAATTTGTGGCAGTCAGGAGGTGTAATTTGAAAATCTATTTACATAATATTTCACTTTGTTTTGACAATGATGTTTAATATGCTTACAATTAATTTTAAATATATATTAAAAAATACAGGAAACGTAAAAACAAAAATTAGAATTAAAAATCATTTTTTCATTACCTCACGGACAATTCATGATAAAATTATCATAATATTAAATATTAAAATAGTAGACTTGTCACGGATGATCCGTGGGTAATCGTAACCTACGACTTTTCCGTCGATAACTATCTACTATTTTACCTACGGCAAATCTATGAGTAACATTACCCACGGAGACTCAGTGGGTCATATTACCCCACGGACAATACCTAGGTAAGTGTGTCCCACAGCTTGTCCGTCGGTAAATATTTTCCTACGAGCGATTTAGCTACGAACTCGTGTCCGTGGGTAATCTGTAGGTAATTTTACGTTACCTATGGATAGTCTGTGGGTAATAGATAAAATTTGCCGTAGTAATAACAAGTTTTTTCTTGTAGTGATTGATCTTATTTATTTGATTTAATTTGTAGCATTATGAATATGAATTAATTATTTTATAAGTAATACAATTATTTTACCACTAGGGTGGGAATAAGGCAAAGGCAGGCCAGACCTTTGAAAGACCTGAGTCTGGCCTATGATTAATTTTTTAGGCTTATAGTCTGGCATACAACTATCATAGGCTTTTTTCCAGCCTGATCTGACCTTTTTAAAAAGTCCTGGCTGCCCTGAAAACCTTTTAAAAGCTTATTCACATGGAAAATAATTAAAATATTTTTATGCATTTTTTAAATAGACTAAACTATGTCTTTATATAAAGAGAAACTAATAAAATTTAAATCATAATATAATAAAATTAATTAACGCACCCCACATACCCAATATTACATGATGCTCTCCACGTACCATACAATATACATATTTATATATATTATACAAAAAATGATTTTTTTAAACAAGATGATTTTTAAAAAAAAATTAAAACAAACAGTTTTTAAACCCTAAAAAATGATTTTGATTTTAAGAATAGAGTTTTTTCTAAAATAAAACGCACCCATTATTACCACTCAAAACAAATATAGAATATAAACTACTAATGAGTGATTGCTAATTGATAGACTTTTTAAATAGGAAATAATATTATTAATAAATAATAATAAAACATAACATTAATAAATAATAAAAATATATATAGGTCAGTCTGTCAGGCTTAGTAGACTTTTTTATAAAGCTTGAGTCTGACCTATTAAATAAATGACTTTAAAAATAGTCTGACTCTAGCCTTTTTATTAAATAGGCCAAACAGATCTAATTAGGCCATGCCATAGGCCCTGACGGACGGCCTAGTCTACTTCCATCTCTATTTTCCACGTCACACTCTTTTAGAGCTTCATTTTACTGGGTGTACGTTTGAGGAAATTATTCTTTCATTCATTAACCGTTGATTGGATCTTGTATACAACAAAAACTAGACAATGGACAATCGTTCTTTTCAGCCATTCTATAAATATTGATAACAAAACTAGACACAGGACAATCGTTCTTAAAATGATTAAATACTTTTTTAAAAGCTATTGCAGTTGAGAACTCAATGATTGAATATCAACTTTGTTGAATAAATAGAATTTTGATTGTGTGGGAGTACTATTCTCCGGTAAAGGTGTTTTCGTGTGAGAATTTAAACAGAATGAGTAGTAATAAGATTGTTGATTTTTAATATTCACGAAATAAATATTATTTTTAAATTAATGTAAGAGTTATTTATTTTGTGTAAAGGTTTGTATGTCTTAGAAATTTAAGGTCAATGTAATATATCAATAATAGCCAATAAATATTAAAAAATATAAAAATATAAATAGTAATTTGGAATTTGACAAACTCAAAAATGAGTAGCAATTTACCTTGCCATAGATTTAATTTTGCAAGCATCACAAGTGCTGTGTAAATGGCTTAAAAAAAGCGCTGTAAAATGCGTTTTTTCGCGTAGTGATCACATGATATATTGACCAAATAACGTAACCTTAAACTGAGTCTGAAAGATATATAGTTGACTGTAATATATATAAAAGATATAGAATAAACACCATTTTCTTGTAAGTCATTTCGAACTTGTAAATCAAGGTTTTTCACAACACGATTCATGTATTCTATTAGTCTATAAAAAAAAAATTTCTGATTAATATTCAAATTCAATGCATATGTGAAAATTTTATTATAAAAAAAACTTAACCATACATCAAATTTATTAATAAAATTTAGCAAACAATAAATATATACATTTGAGTCCATGAGAATGATGTCAAGCGAGAATGAATGTTTGTCACGAGTAACATCAATGACAAACTATAGTCGTAACACACAAACATCGATACCAATGATTCCATTTGTTGCGTTGATTTCGATAAATGCTAACGTTCTAGGACCATGAGTAATAAATGATACGATTTTATTTTATTTTATCTTTCGTATAATATAAACATAGTCGTATCACACGAATAATTTGACTCAATGATTCTTATTGTTGCATTTGATTTCAGAAATGCTATCGTTGTTCTAAGAGGCCATGAGTAGAATTGATACAGATTTTTTTTTTTATCTCTTAGTAATATATTAAACAAAAGTCTACGACATTTAATGTTAAGACGTATTACAAATACGATTTCAATCGATTATTACAATTAATTTTTCGAAATTGTCACTATAGAATGAAACTACATGCCAAATTAATTTGATTAGCGTATAATAATTAGCCATAATATGAGTTACTATATGCCAAATTAATTTTCTTAATTATGACTTTATTTGTCAATATTGATTTTATTTGTCTGTTATAACTTTTGTGATTATAAATGATTTTATTGTCTAATTATTTCTTTTTGTTAACATATCGTCGTTAAATGGTAAATTTTGTAGCATCCCTAAATTTATTAATAAACTCTTTATTAATTGAATAGATTTTAAACCAATTAATTGATGATTAATATTATTTTTGAATATATGTTGATAAATTTTGTGACTAATTTTCGTTATATGGATGCTTTCTATGATGTGCTAGTTTGATACATGTTATATTAAGTGAGCGATATAAATAAAAATAT